>MU389828.1:0-83727 GCA_022578765.1 Xylaria sp. FL0933
TTAATATTTATATTATACTAAGTTTTATTAATTAAAAAACTATTAAAATATTATAAACTTTATATATATTTATAAAATATATATAATATACGCAAGGGTTTTTAATTTATAAATAATAATAAAACTAATAGCTATTAATTTATAAAAAAAATTTTTAAATATTTTTATTATTATATTAAATATATATTAAATATAATAGTTATTATATTAAATATTAAAATAAAATATAATATAAAAAATTAATAACTAAAAAATAAAACTAAAAAAATAACTAAACATAAAAAATCGTAATTATTATATAAATATAAAAAATAAACCGTTTTTAGCGTAATAGCTTAAAATTAATAAAATTACTGTCGATAATATTAATTTTAAAACCGATAAAATTAATATCGACAATATTAATTTAAATTAAATTAATAAAATTAATATCGACCGAAGTAATAAAATTATATTAAACCTTTATATATAATAAATAAAATATATAATTAATAATAATAAAATAAATAAATATAAAAAATATAGCGCGCACTTAGTTTTTTTTTAAGCCATTTTTTTTTATAATATAAAGTTGCGCTTTTTTTACTGCTTGTTAAACACTTTTTTTATTAGCTATTTTAAAATTAATAATTTTTTTAATAATTTTATTTATTTTTTAATTTAATAATTAAAGCTTTAAAAATATAAACTAACAGCTTATTAATAAATAACGGCCGTAATATATAATATAATCGGTTATATTAAGATTTTTTTTTTTAGTAGTTATATAAATATTTATTTTAAAACGCTTAATAAAAATATTTTTAAAACTTTTTTTACTTTTTTAATTATTTTTTTTGCGGTTATTATTTTAACGCTTATTAGTTTTTTTTTTTTTATAAATTAAACAAGGTTAAGCTTTTTTTTAATAATTAAACTGCTTATTTAATTTTTTAGCTGCTTTATTTAGTTTAAAAATATTAAATAAACTTTTTTTTACGATTTTTTTAATAATTTATAATATATTTAACATTATAGTTTTTTAGTAAAGCTTTACTGCTATAATATATAAATATAAAATATTTTTTATAATAATAATATTATAAATATTTTTAAAAAATATAATCCACGCTAAATAAATATTTTATAAAACTTTTTTTAAGTTTATAATAAGCTTAAATAAGTTTATTATTTTTATATTTTTTAAGTAAGCTTTTATTATTTTATTTAATTAATCGTTAGCTTATTGAATAAAATTTTTAATAAGTTTTTTAGTAGCTGCGTTAATAAAAGCTTTATATTTATATTTATACTTAAATTAAAATATTTTTTATAAGCTTATATTAAGCTTTTTAAAATTATTATACTATTTATTAATAAATTATTTAGCTTTTATATAAATAAATTAATAATTAAAATATATTATTTTTTATATTTATTTAATAAGCTTAATAACTTTAATTTAATAAATATTATAATGCTTATAAATTATATTATAATATTATTAAGCGGTTAAAAATTAAGTTTTAGCTATTATAAAAAAATTTATAAATATAATAATAGCGCGCTTAATATTTAATAAAGCTAGTAAAAAATTAATTATTTATAATAAGCTTAGCTTAATTAACTATAAAGCTCGATTTATTTTAAAAACTAAATATTTTTATAAGTTTTTATTGCGCGCGCTAACTTAAAAGTTTTTTTTTTATAAATAAAAGTTATTAAAAAAGTTAAAAATAATTATATTTAATTTAAATATTATAACGATTTTATTACTCCGCTATTATAAGCTCGGTTTTTAATAAAAATAAAAATAATAAAACTTTTAATTATTAAATTTAAATATATCGCGATTACGCCACGTGTTATTATATAGTTTTATCTCTGCTATTTTAATTTTAATTTTATACTAGTTTATTAATATGCTAAAATTAGCCTTAGCGCTTAATTATTAGCGCTACAGCTAGCTTATATAATAATAGTGATCTTTTTATTTATATCTCATGGGCTTACTATTCCACTTAGCCACCTAGTATAATCCAACACAGTGTTGCCTACGTAAATACAGTGCCTAGACAAAAGTTTCGAGCGATTTTTTAAAAAGCCCTCTGTTTTCGAACTACAATAACTTCCTAACAATAGCCTTTAAATCAAAATAATTACAATAGTTAAAAAAAAGTTCGTTTTATTTATTAAATAATATAAGTTATTATTATTAATTTATTATAGTTGCTGAGTTATTTAAGGTTAAAAATAAAAGCAGTTTTTAGCGCACTTTAAAAAATTATTAAAAAATAACGCTGCGTTATTTAAAAAATTCAAAGAGTAAAAAGTATAGCCTTTAATCTCTTTAATCTAAAAATAATTTTTTTAATTTATTGTCATATAAAAGTAGCAAGAAAAGTTATTTCGAAATAAGTGTGTTTTGGTGTAGGTTATATATGTCGCTCGAAACTTTTGTCCCCCCACTGTACTTGCTTGGCTTCAGCAAATTCGTTGTAAAGCATCTCTACCTTACGCTTCATATCAGTTTGTCTGAAGTGATAAAATGACGACCTAGCACCCAAATATCAAAATTTGATTTGAACAAGTGTCGTTCTATTATTCCGGAAATACTTTATACAACAGATATCGTGATCTCATGCCAGAACCATAACCCAGAAACCGTCTGCCATCCCTATGCCCGAATATGAATTACACCATGCCTTGCCAAATTCCAAATTGTCGACTGTTAGATTCCGTAGCTCTTGAAGCCGCCCTCCTGCTTGTTGCCAGAGGCTCCGCCGGCGGCTCCGCCAACAGACTTGCCCACACCGCCGACGGTACCGCCGACTCCGTTGGCTACACCACCAACTGTGTTTCCGAGTCCTTCAGTCGTCTGTCCGACGGCGCTGCCCACACCTTTTCCTGTAGAGTCAAGGCCTTTTCCGAGACCTTGTGTAGTGTTGCCCAGAGCGCCTGTGACGCCGCCGAGGAGGCCACCTTGACCATTGGCTTGCTCGCCACCCGTCAGGACGTTGTCAAGTCCTCCGGTGAGGCCACCGAGAAGTCCGCCGTTCTGGTTGTTGGACATTATGGATTGATTTGTTTTTGTTTGTGTGTTTAAGAGGCTGACTCGAAGATATGGGCGAAGCAAAGGATTAGTTCTTTGCTTAAATGTTCAGTGTGGTTTTGGTATGTTGGATGTTTTGAGTTGTTTTGTGATGATCTCTGAGAAATAATCGAACATTGGTTTCCGAGCAGGGTCTCGACTTATATCCTCGTCGACGGCCTCATGATCCTCCCCGATCGCACCGATGTTGTGAGCCACACCTATGACGTAAAGCGGCCATGATATCATTTACAGTGAGCGCCACATAGGTATCATCAGAAGTGCATCCCACAAGGCAGAACAGGCAGGCAGGTAGTACGCATACCGAAATCTATTGGTTCCAGGCTGTCGGTAGGTGGCTGTGGCTAGAAACCTGTTTCAAGGACAACTTCCCGAGCGCCAGGATCACACCATACGTGGAACGAAGCCCTAGATCACTAACTCGTGGATTAGGGGACCACCACTACGGCCGATTGGAGGATGGCCCGCCGTAACCGTTGAATTTACCAGGATTTAGATCGACGCTTGTAGATCTCCGACCCTCTTGGCCCATTAAGGATCCAAAGCCGTACTCCTCTCTAACGTCATTCTTTGGGGAACGCGAATTGAACAAATGATAGTATCACGTTTCATCACGTCAAGGCATCTGCAATTTAGTAAGTCATTTATGCCTAGAAGCAGCAGCACCATCTCAAGTTATATGACGTGAAAGCTGCCAGACAGATCTCGACCGGAACTCGACCAAAACTCGAGAGATCCAGAGACAGATAGAGTTTCTTAAAGGTTATGCCCGTGGCCGAAATCTCAGATTAGGTTTTGCAAGTTATAATTCAGAAACGCTAGCTTCACCATCATTATTAAATGTGTTTACCGTGAGTATGGATATGAAATCCCGGCTCCCGGCGTGATATCCATCTCCGTGCTGTAATCGATCGATCAATGTACTATACGCCATAGCAAGTAGAGTACATCATAAGCAGTTATGTGAATTCTAATTAGCTATTTATCTATGTTGGAATTAGTTCTCACTAGGGCTTGCTGTATTACGAGTTGGTGTGGCATTAGATGCTGCTAAATCTACCACAGGCGCGCCCATACCTCAGCTACGGTGGCTGTCAGTAAAGTTGTCCGAAATGAGTATTGTCACGTCGTAAACAATAGACTAAGCGCCTTTCCACCATCATAATACATCTAGAGTAATTTTTACCTTCTTCACATGGGCCGCGCACGTTTTCAGAGTAGGACCAGCTTACACGGCTTTCATGACTCGAGGAAGCCGGTATAGAGTGGTCAGGGATTGTGTGGCAGCCATTATGTACGATGACGATATATCATTAGTTAAGCAAGGGGCTAACAGCATGAAACCGCTGGACTCGGGCTGGAGACCGTGCTGTCCCCTTACAACGTCAGTGCTGGAAAGTGGAGAGCAGCTTATAAGTAACAAACCAATGGGGTATACCGATATTAAAGGCACTTAGTCATGTATCACTTGAATCATGATAAAATACATGACTATGTATGAAACGCCAAGTTGAGACTTCGAGCATTTTGATATGATTCTTTACGTGGAAACAGAAGCCTTAGTCGGCCTTTACCGGCGAGACGTTAAATCAAAACCCCTAGCGACAAATCCATCACCACAGTCTTGTATAAGCGCCTCCTACCAGAGAGAGTCATGCTAGATCTTGCGTTATTAGGTCGAATAGGATTCAGCCATCGCCATCCCCTTGTTCAATGATTATGGTAGGCTGGCGGAGTCCCACGTGGCACCCCTATTAATTCAATCTACTTTCACTCTTCTTACTTCGGGAAATTTGACGGTCTGCCTCTGTTACTATTTCTTTGATTTATATCTTAGTGATGACCGCATAGCTAGATTACACGCTATATGATTCAGCTGAAGCTCCCTGTTATCTCCGACCAATTTCATTCATACAATGCGCAACGCCGTCTCCCAATCAAGAAGAATTAGGTCTCCTCCTATAGATACCCCTCGACACCTCGATCGGACGGAAAAGGGGAACTCCCTCATGTCTGAACATCATAAAAGCATGCCAAATTATATATTATTGAGAAGCTCACGATTCCTTATCCCTCATGGAGTAGTAAGTCATCTTGTCCGCAGACATACCCCCCAAATCACAATACATAGAGATTGGACAATGCGCCTACAAGCAGCTTTATTACGGGAGAATTTCTCAAATATTCCGTAAGCCAGTAAAAGTCATGTTGGTACGGTCTTTGATCGCCTCCCATGTTCTGGCACCTAGTGCAAATTTATGATTGGAGACGGATACGGTCTCTTGGAAAATTTGAGAAACAAGGTGTATATTGCATCACTCCATGGTCATGATCATCCTACAAGCTTAGAATTGGCGTGAGTCCGACTCCGAATACTCGATGTGGCACCTATGAATTAGGAGATCACGATATCATATGCAAGAGGCCCGTTTATGGATTTATTTGCGCTCCTGTGTCACGAGAATCAGGGCAGGGACATTGGTCCTTAGGATATGGGCGTCAGAAGATCGGTCCCATTGTGAGTTTAGCATCTTTAGGGGTAAGTTCAACTTTCCACAGCGGTCGTTTAGTAATAATTAGACGGCTAAGAGAAAGTTGGTGTTTGTGATCGTTGCGCTATTGACCTCTCAGCATATCTTCATCTTAGGCCTCCTCTTGATCTCGTTTGCCGGTTTCAATGTATTAACATGAGTTGGATGGCTTTTATAAGGAGAATCCGAGAATAATGTCATATCAAGAGCATAGAGTACCTAATGAGAAGGCTTTATAAACCTGGGTTGGAAGTATTATCAATACAGGCCCTATGTCAGTGGCCAAAGACAGGGAAAAGAGGGCAAGAGCCGTCCTGCAGTCACCTCCCACCGAGCACCGCGTCAACTAGGTACTAGGGTCCAGATATATGAGCTACAAGAAAAGAACCCGGCAATTATGGTCTTCTGCTAGACATCCAATTACCGTCTAGGAGGGTGTAACGAGTCTATGAGATCGCGATGTTTCGCAAGAAAATGCGTGGATATTGGATCGTACTGGATTGTACGTTCAGTCCTCTTTCACACCTTAGTTAACTATATCTCCATCCCACACGTACCACATTCAGCGCTGGAGATTTCTCATATCTAAGGCCCCAAAGGTTGTGATACATTTTAGGCCCCTCTAGAGCGACCTGAGTTAACAACAGCGAGTTTTGCTGCGAGCGATACTCTCGGCGCTAACACGTTCATATGCTTCACTTCAATTAGGCGCCGCTGTTAGACAGAAATACCAACTTAGACTAGGTACAGACAGCAATGGCAGCGAAGAAGCACATGCAACTCCTCACATCCCATCAGCAAGCATAGCATCCACAAGCTGCACATGTCTGTTCCCATTAGTCTCGCTCCACTCAGACTCATAATTAAGACCATAAGGCCAAAAGTGGCCGCCGCCACAGTTGATCTTGGCCCCGGCACCATCCCACGACTGCAGCAGCGGCGTGGCCGTAGCCCAGTCGTTGGCGGCGCACTTGGCGTCGAACGCAGCCGTCTGTCCGACCCCGAGCGTGTGCGCGATCTCGTGCATCGCGGTGCGCTCCGTCATGTACGCGCGGTCCGACCCGAACCGGAGGTCCCCGTTGTAGTTGGCCTCGGCCGTCGGCACCCCGGGGCTGTAGTACACGCGCACGGTCTTCGAGGCGTCGGAGAACCGCGCGTAGCGCGCCACTGCGAGCTTCATGGCCGCCTCGATGCGTTGGTACGCGTCTGACTGGTCGGCGGTGGGGCTCGCGGCTTTTTGTAGGGTCCAGGTAATTGCTGCTGAGGCGGCAGAGGCGTATGCCAGTGCAGCGGCAATGATTGAAGCACGCATTGTGGTGATGGGTGTTGGGATAGAAGTGCTGCTGATGAATGGCCGATGTCCCTGATCCCGTAAACTACGATTTGGCTTATCGTATCGTGCTTCATGCGTACTGTACGAGATGGACTTGTACGACCAGCTCAGCTACACGGCCGATCAAATATGCGCCGGGGCATTTCCGGTATCTGCATCGCCTAATTGCCTCCTCGTTATGTGTATGCGCGAGACGGACGGTTTGTATGTGTAAATATAATCGTCGGCAATTAGTATGAAACGGACTATATATTGACGTATGGTCCGGTTCTTGATTAGCCTCCAATCATCCGCTGTGATGGCTATATCGAAAGTTAATAAACTCCAACAAGCATGGCGATAAATTAGTCCAAGAGGGTGCCAAGTCACAACATTGGAAGGACAGGTCTGGGTAAAACGCGTTAGTTGGAGGGGGTTTCAACAGCCAAGGAATAGCTATCGTGATGCCAAGTTCAATGTCCAGGAAAAGAGTATGCCACGGTTAATGTTTCTGAGACTATCCCAAAGGGGATCGGATGTATCCCCAGCGTCGGCCACATCTGGGCTTGTGCACCTGAAAGAGATGAATGCTCTTCTTCTCAATCACGGTTTGGGCATTCAGCGTTCTTGGGCATGCTCAACATCGCTCAAGAATATAGTCATTAATACCCAGATGCGACCGTCATGACATGTCAATTTCCTTTCCTCTCCGCCCGTTCCCCTCGACTCTATAAAATATGACAGAGCGCGATAAGGTATGGATACAGATCGGCCTCAATGTGCCGGGGAGGTGGAAGGGGAGAGATGCGTGAGGCAGTGGAACATGGTGGCACTGCAAGATCGGTCGTGGACGCCCCCGTCTGCATGGCAAGTCGAAGTTCGTGAAATTGAACTTCGCATCCCTTCATAAGAGTAAGAGGCGGTGTTATCCTGGTGTTTCGTCCCTGGGTCGAAGCATTCTCAACATAGTCAATGAGGCCTTTGACAAAAGTTGAAAAAGTATCATCATCCTACTTAAATCCATATGCCGTACACAGCTGACGAAAGAAGGAAAACGACGGGAAACGGTTACTTGTTTCCAGAGTTAATGGTATCAGATGTCCTGGGTGAACGATTAGTACCTACGTATAAGTTACCGACACATACGCTTGTGTCACGGGTTAGGTAGGAATATATCGGGCTTGATCATCAATTGCTGGCATTCCTGGTGCCGAAAGCTTGGCGACGGTACCTAGCGGCGCATTTTCAACAGTTTGGTCACTCGGCCCATACCTGGCTAGATATCACCGACCTCATACCGGCGGATACGAGATGGGTTAGAACTACTATCATGAAAATCAAAGGAAGAGCAAGCATTATACCCCGTATTCTTCCCTCTGAAATATCAATGGACGACGCGTTGCACGCCGTCAGCTGACCACATACAAACTTAGCTGGGGTATTTAAGTGTACTGTAGGCCTGGCAGGTAGGCGGTAGCTTGGGGATCGTCTTGGGACCCAGAGACCCGGGATCTGACAGAGTCGGGTCGCAGACAGCACACACACCTTGTAACTGGAGGACACAGCAGACATGCATGCATGCAAGTGCCGTCTGTGTGTGACCTCCCGGATATCGCTACATTGAAGCACTACTGCTGTATGGGACGCTGGCACACCGCTCTCGAGCGTTACATCGTAAATGAACGGTGAAGAAATCGACTTGTCTGTACCCGGACTCTGCCCGGATTTTTTGGGGGTTACGTACGGGTTCCTCACAGCTGATGGGGTTAAAGTTAGTGGTAGGACTTCAAGTTAGGACTTATCCGAGGTCGGCAGGAAGTCTCAGGTGTGGGGGTGGGCGGCGCCTGAAATGGGTGAATGATCATCATATACCATGTGAACAGAATGTCGTGTGTGTGTCTTCCAGCGGAGACGAGCTCATCAGTGTAAACAATCCGTGCAAGTACCGCCCCGTGCTTACAGCAGGAGCAGTTACCTACTTACCTATGTTTAGTTAGACAGTGTATGAAATTGGGGCACGAGCAGCGCAAGCCAGGGTCTGCATAGCAGCTTCAAAGACCCCCAATGTGTGGGGTTATTTCGTCCTGACCTTGTAACCTGCTCCAACCTTTTCCTTCTTCACTCCTGGGAGTCTTTCTGCAAAGGGGGAATGCTGCCGATACGACGCAGCGCATAAACCAAGAGATCGGAATCTAAAAGAGGAAGGACAGAATTTGAAGCAGCAATGTAAGATGCATCTACAGTGAAAGCAATGGCACGCAATGACGTAAATGCGTCTCTTTCAGCGATGAAGCTCTGTTTTACATACAGTATGCCTTCGGTTTCAACTTGTTGGGTAAACAGAAGCTTCTTATTGGGTATCACTAAGACTATCATTCTTCACTCCGATCCCCTATACGAACTACTAAATTAAACATTACTGCCGAACCGCGGCGCCGATCGAGTGGAAATAGTTGCATTTCGCTTGCATAGCGACGTCAACAACCTCCATCTTGGTCTTCCCTCCCGTCTCAAACAACAAGCGGTCCTGCTTGTTGTTCTTCCACACATCCCAATGCGCCGAACCGTTCAGTCTGTATTTGTTCGGGTCGAATGAGCGGATGAAGCTCGTCCAGTACGCCTGAATGACGGGGACGACGGCCGCGTTCACGCCGCCCGGGAAATAGCTCGCCGGCGCGCCTGGCACGTTGTCAGGCCCGAAGATGGCGTTGACCTCGACGGTGTGTGGCACCCCCAGCCCCTGCGCCACCTGGGTTGGGTCCTCTACGTTGTACCGATAGCTGTAGGATTTCGGCATGTTGAACTTGGGCATGACCGATGAGATGAACAGCCCTGGACACGTGTACCGCATATCTCCATAGACGGCCGAGACCTGTTGCCAGTAACAGCCTGCACTCGGACAGCTGGCGTTATCTTGATTCGGGTAGAGAGAGTTGATTTTGCCCAGTTGCTCGAGGGTCAAGTACGGGAATTGCGATTTCAGGAAGGAGTCGCTGGCTCCTATCGTCGACGCGCTTTGCGGTGTGAAAACTAGAATCGCGGTGTTAGTCCTCATCGCGCATGTTCAAAACTTCATCATGATCAAGAATCGGGTGATGTATGGGGATAGAGACACGTGAGAAGCTGAAGAAGACGTAGAGGACACATACTAGTGCCCTCATTCGTGTCGTCGCCCACGATGATGGGTACCTTGACGAAATTCCCGTCCGCGAATGCATCGTACGTCAGGTTTTGGACAAAGTCACCGTCTATCACGGGGTTCCATGGGTATATGGGTGAAGATGGGGCACCGGGGTAAGGGCTCCCTTTGTTGACAGCTTGAAGCTCAGCTGCCGTCTTGGAACGCAAGCATGCGAGCGAGTCGGATCCGGCACACCCGGCCGCAAGAGCAAAGTTATCGTATTGGTACTGAGATTCTTCGACAGTCAGTACCGTGGCGAAGGAGACTGACTCGGCAGCTGCAGCATGGAAGAGATTCGTATCCTTTCCGCCGTATGCTGCCATCTGAAGACTGACACTGGCCGCGCCGGCCGAGTCACCGCCGATCACGACGTGCCCAGGATCGCCGCCAAAGTACGAGATATACTTATGCACCCATTCAAGAGCCTTCCGCTGGTCGAGCAGCCCGTTATTCGGCGTGATCTTGTCTCCGTTGGTGATAAACCCATACGGTCCTACGCGGTAGTTGAACGTTACGACAATGATATTATATCCGCTAGCCTTGATAAGGCCATTCCCCTTGTAGTTGGGATTGCTTAGTGAATTGAATCCTCCTCCTTGTATGAAGAAGAACACGGGAAGCTTTGAGCGACTTGTCACGTTGGCTGGCGTGTATATATCGAGAAACAGGCAGTCTTCGGAAGTACTGGTGTCTGTTGGGCTTCCATTTGTCGCAAGACAGAGCTTTCCGTGCTATCAAACAAGCACTGTTAGTATCGTCTCTCCAGCTCGGCGCTTGCACATGAACTGCGTCTCTACTCACTGTATTGTCTGGCAGCTGTAAGCCGTCAGAACAATCTGGGTCCGTCGGTGGCATGAATCTCAGGTCGCCGACTGGTGGCGCTGCAAAGCGAATACCCAGCCATTGTGCAATACCGTCAGAAGCAACACCAGTGTATGTATTGCAACTCGTGGCTACGGTCAGGCCTCCAGCTGTTGTAGGAGAGATGAGCTGACAAAGAGCTGCTATAGCGAGCCATCGCGCTGCCCGCTTCGTCATGATGGCCAAGAGGTCCTAAATTTTAAAGAGATAGATGTTCTGTGTGATGATTGTGTGTTCTTCATCTCTGATTGTTCCCCGTGTTGATATGAAGATCTTCATATATACGAGGATAATATCTTCGTGATTGAAGTGACTTAATCGCAATAACAAGAGTCACGAAACAGGTGCCCACCGAAACTAGGACCTGATGATCGCTTGCCTCACTGATCGCTATGTTTATTCTCGCGACTATGTGTAAGACCCCTTTCCTCCTGCCGATGCTGCGTGATGAGTTCACCGGGCTTTCCTTGTCCACCTAGCGGCCGCATGCGGCACGTCTTCATCTCCACCACGCATCGTATTTATCTCTCCAACACGTGTCAACGGAAGCGTTGCCTTAAGCCGGTGCGACATTGCGTAGCGCACGTTTAATGTTTAATGTAAGGTACGTGACGAATGCCGATACTTTCGGCCACTGCATTATGCATTTTGCTTCTTTGCTCGCTCTCCCATAGCCTGGGTTTGGACGGTTCATCTGTAGTGGGGGGTCGGAATGAATTATGATTCGGCGATGCGGTGGACCAGGCATCCTGGGACAAAACGGCCGGCCAAGGGGCACACACACCCCCCGTGCCCAGTTTCCTGGACGAGAAAATGGGGGAATGTAACGTCGAAAGCGGCCGCGCGTAGACATCGTGGGGAGAACACGGTGAGCACTGACCTCGATTTCTCGATCATGACGCGTTGGTCAGATGACCATTTAAGAGAGAAATTGTTCAGGATCAATTGACCCTGTTGAGCTATTACTTCTACTGTGAATATGTCACTTCTTTGTAAGTTGGGGTTTATCACGATGTTCTCCCCACAGGGTTTCAAACCTTATCCGGCTGACGCGTATTAGGTCGGCGCTTAGAGGGCGCACGTCGTCTAACGTCTCATCCGCTTGACAGTGTCGTCTATCACAGTTGATGCATTGCCAGACTTTTATCTCGCTTATTTTCCCCAACTATGAGGGGAAAGAGGGTTTATTGAGAACTCTCCCCCGTGGACAGCACCAGAGTTTGTTGCGCTAAAGGTATGTTAGATCTGCTGTCGTGACCAACACGGTCACCTTAATCACGTGTAGGGTTATATGTTGCTATTTATTAAGACTCATACTCTCGTCCTACCTCATAGAGTTACGCGCTTTTTTATTCTCTATTATTACCCCTCTGTTGTTCTTCATTTGGAATTCATTATTCACATCATATGATTTGTAGTCATTCATAGACGTCCAGTTATGGTATTCGAAGCGCGACGTGGGATGCTGTTCTGCACACCTGCGATCTCAATATACCTCGGCGAAATATAAGAAAGTAACAAGTGTTGAAGTTTTTATATGAGAGTAGTCCGCTCGCAACACCTTAAACGGGACGATGGTTTGAGTAACCGGATGCATTCGCCGAAACGATGATTTTAGTGCTACATGTGCTACTCATCCCATAGAGCACGAGTACTACGATGTAACTTCTGGGGCATATCGGGGTATGTTAATAAGCGCTCGCGGTTACACATTCGCGAGGTCTTGTCTTAGACTAAGCAGCTTCCCCTTTTCACTCTGTAACATGACACAGCTGGAATCCTACTTCAGTGTCTAATGTGACAGACTACTTATCTCATCGTTCTCAGTCACACACGTTGAAGCCATTGAGGCACTTCTCGTATGAGTCACTCATGTCACACCTAAATTCAGATTTTTACACATAGTTGGAAGTAAAACTAAAAAAACAGAGCCTAAGAGGTCCCGGTATCATACTTCTACTTATACTTTCTATGAAAACCAAGCACTCCCCGTTGTTCTAGTCATTACTGAAGTGGTGTAGATAAGCCACAGCCATATGTTCAGGTCAGCCAGAAGTGGCTTGGCCAAGGGGGCATACAAACGAGGATTCAGGGGTCTACGAAAGAAGGGACACAGCAACAGCATCATGAATAGTTCATACGCTTGATTATCAATAGAATCAACATTCTATTCTCGAGGTCACTCAACCTATTTAAGCTACTTCGTGAGAATTCTATGCCTGAAGGCTTCAGGAAGTGTAGCTGCGGTCTACCTCCCAAAGAATCGGGCCCTGGTAGGGGTACATGCCTATAGGGTTTACTTCAATACATAGAAATCCCATTCTCCAAGACGAATGAGCACGACGGCAAGAGGAGATTCATGAAAGTATAGCAATCATCCAACTGTATATTCTAGCAGGGAGTCTAGCACTGTACATTTTCTTCTTTCCTCATACCCAAATTGCATCGTAATATCAATTCATCGCTCGTAAAAAACCATCAATTTCCCCAAGTCGATCTGCTTTACGAGAAAGAACCCTGGATGACGCAGAAGCTGGAGGTGATGTTCTTGTTCTTGGCCTTGACCTCCTGGTTGACGGGGTCCTCGTGGGCAAAGTAGTTGGCATCCCTAAGAGAGAAAGAATGAGCTTTTCTGTGTGTGTGGTTTGTCAAGGGAAGACTTTGTAACTCACTCCTCGTTTTGGAAGGTGATGGAGGCGTAGACAGTCCAGTTGGCGCCACCGGAGGTGTCCTTGAGCACCTTTACCTTAGCGGCATGGACGGCAACGATGTAAGGAGCGCCGTTCTATGAATGATAATCGTCAGTCTTCATCGAAATACATAGGCAAGGCATTGTAAAGTATGTTATAAGGTGGGATAAGGTCTAAGATATGTTGAGGAACATACCTTGGTGCAGGTGCCCTTGAAGCCGTTGAAGGTGTTGACAGCGTTGTCCTGGGCAGCCTCATCGGCAATGGCGAAAGTGAAGATGCGAGTGAGCGTCATTGTGAGTGATGAGTTGGACTTGGTGAAGTAGTGTTGGTTGATGATGTGTGAAGAGTGATGAGCTTGTGAGATAGAGGATGGTCTTCAGGTTCTTTGCCTGCTTTGACGACAGGTTTATATAGACCGACCTGTTGTACAGGAAGGATTGATCGTCAATGCTATCGACACCGCCATTTGTCACGGCCGTCAACTATGCATGAAGTCCTCTAGGGTCGAACGAGTTGCACCTATGGGCTTATTCCAAAACAGCATCACATGCATGATGGTGTCCAAAACGCTGATGGTAAGTCAGCATCGATATGGAGACGAACCAAGGAATGCGGCTAGAGCCTAGTGTTGACAAGGGCATTTCCACATCTGGTATCTAGTGTAAGCTAGGTAGGAGACCCTTTGAATGGTACCTACCTGGATGTATTAGATCAACTGTTTCCCGTAACGCTGCTGCATTACTTCAAAACGGGAGTTCAATAGCAGTTAGCTTGATCTGGCAACTGCCCACTGTACATAATCCCGCCTTCTAATCAATCATAGTCTACTGAATAAGAAGAAAGTATACTCTTCTGGAAGGTATTGTGTCATGTTGCTGGCCTTCTTCAATGCTTGAAATAGAATTTTTATTAACTACTCCAGTATGCTTCGATGGAGTTTCAGTAGGATTAAAACTTGAACTGACAGCGTGTTTTGAGTAGTGGTAGTCTGCTATGTACCTACGTAAGATGATTCTTAACATTACCCAAAGGACACAGTGTGTAGTCAGCATACATCAAAACGAGTCCCTGGCAATCTACTATTCCCAAATCTATCATTAGCACGATACTACTGCGAAACACTCGAGATCCACAGCTGACAAAAGTGAGGGGCCGATGAAGAGTGGGAGCAAGTCCAAGAGGGGTTGGTTTACGGCAACCCTTCGGGGCAAAGAGGGGTAGAATTGGTTGATCCATAAGCGTGCAGTAAGCTTTGCCGGCCCAGAGACCCTTAACTTTGTAAAACGAAGGATCACGGTAAGATTAATGCGCCAGCGCATAAACAACCAAGGGGCGACTAAGGCTAACTTGGTAACCGAATATGCAGGGAATAACAGCCTTATGAAAGGTACACAGAAAGAATGACAACATCGAAGGCTATGAGCAGTCATTGTAGGATCAATGACATTTCCCAATTTGTGTTATGCGGTGGTCAATTGAAGCCAAACTTATGCGTGCGCCCCTATGCGTACATGTTCCTGCACCTTACATTTGAAGATCCAGCGACCATCTCTTCGGGTGTTTTGTTTGTTATATCCCTGCACCAATCGGCGTTCAATTACGAGATCGGCAGTTTGGATGGGCCCGTTGGAAATTCATATTCTAAAATTGGGTAAATCTCCATCGTCCCCGAATACACATGTGGCATGATTCAATTGCCCCAATCCCTGTTTGAATCCAAATATTATTCGTTTTACTCATATTCATATATTATTACATACTTTCAAGGTCCTAGATCACACAGCTTCTAAGGTAGTGTGAGCAGGGTGAGAGAAGTGAGAGAAGTGAAAAAGCGGCTAGCTTAGTCATGAAGTGGCCAAGCCAGCACACATGCAGATAGGATGTGGGCGTATTACGAGATACGGGGACTGGAGATAACAAAAACGACTGCAATGAATTTTCAATTGAATCTACCGCGTCGCTTTCGATCAAAAGGTTCCTCAGTGATGTTTTGACCGCCGTCCAAATGATCTTCGAAGCCTGAGTTCGGCCAATCTCCTACGGCGAAGGCCATTTGAGCGCGCTCCCAGTGTCTGTGATTCTCGATTCGTAAACTTTGCGTGCTCAAATTTCTCATCCCTGTACGTTCAACTAGCTTCAACATGTTCCAATCATGCCGACCAATTCATTGAATCAATTCAGCCATGTTCCTTGCATTCTGTAGACTCCGCCCTGCGTGGTGTGCCTGATACGGCATTTGACCATTCGGAAACTTTCTGAATACACAGAAGGTTCTACTAGGTTAAATAGAAAAGCGATGATGATAAAGGGTCCCATAGCTTCTTGAACGTCGGAAAATCAGGGCCCGGCAGCTGATGAGAGGCTTGTCGAGTTCGGGGATGAGTATGACGAGAGTTCGACGAGAGAGCCGAGACGTTGGCCGATGAAAAGTAGAGGGTGTTTGACGGTATATCTTGATATGCGGAGGTGGTGCTCGCTCTAGACGTCGAGGTAAAGTTGAAGAAGCTTGAGATCAAGACGGGCAAGGGGGTTGGCCTCTGCAGGTGTACTGTTCGTCGCCTTGGCCGTAATTGGTGTGAGGAAGCCATAATCTCGCACTCTAGTCTTCAGGCTCTCGTTGCCTCCGAGCCATCTGTGAAACTAACAGCGTAGCCACCGCAAGAACGATGAGTTGGCTTATGAACAAACCCACGATTTTCTCCAATATGACGACAACCATTGTGGTGATTGGGTAATCAAAATAAAAAGTAAACAAGAGTGAGAATGATTCAAGTGGAAGCTGTCCGTAACTGGAGATCGAGGATGACTACAGACAAGTGTAGTAGAATGCTGGTATTTTGAAAAAAATAGTCGAAAGGGTAAAGATACTCTAGAAGCCTGGAGGGAGGAAGCAACTTTATATTCGCGAGAATAGAGTTCAGCAACTGTCTTCCACCTCGACTTGGACGACTGATATCTGCTTTCCATCTATCTATCAATGGGAAAGGCTCTTCCCTGACCGTAATCAACTTGCATCTCTCCCAGTTTTGAGCCTGAAATGGCCATCATCTCAACCTCAACACCGTTTCCCTCAATAAGTCATCAAATTTATTAGAACTCCTTTCAACTTCGGCTGACCCAGAAGCGGCCGGGTCAATAAGTTAGGGGGTAGTGATATGCCGGTTGTGCTATAACTGAATTTCTACGTATTGTAGATCGACGCGACGTTTCATACCATACCTCAAAAATAATAACATTATGCTCATTCATAACGTTCATAACCTTATGTTCATGTGCAGCTACAGCCTCATTCAACCTTAATTACACTACACGCAAAGGTATCAGGTGGTGTGAAATTATAACTGTCACAGAAATGGTGGTAGTGGTCGTGGTAGGTTTGACATTTAGTCTTTACACCACATCCGGTGTTACGATGGCTGATGAAACTACAAATTTTTATAGCCTCAGCCCAGCCTTTACTTTTACCTTAATCGATTCCTAAGTTTATTTCCTTATTAAGTCTACGTGCCGGTCGATGACTAGACTACCTTTATGGCGAAGACTGTCCAGAAC
This sequence comes from Xylaria sp. FL0933, assembly GCA_022578765.1. Lineage (NCBI taxonomy): Eukaryota > Fungi > Ascomycota > Sordariomycetes > Xylariales > Xylariaceae > Xylaria > Xylaria sp. FL0933. The sequence continues at coordinate 17,222 of MU389828.1, forward strand.
CCTGAGGGCACACCAATTAACTCTTTCAAGCCATACCTGTGTAAGCGCCGATTTAGCAGCGGACTTATGAGTCTGCTGAGTACTAGATCTAAGCTCAGCAAAGTTTAGCGGGTAAGATTTCTAGGTAGGCGACCGGAGTTTCCAATGATTATATTGCATATATGTTGTCTGAGCGCACGCTGTGAACGTCCGGAATGTTTAACGATAGTGTTTTCACAATGGCCAATGGCATCAGCGGATACACCGAAGACTCATCCCAGTTTATCTTGACTAGGGTGGCGAAAAGTGAGACGTATCTTCTCAACCTCCAAGATACCTACCGTCAATGAGATGGAGCTGCGGGTATACCCGTCAGTTCATGTTGCTTTGGCACCTTCTGTGGCCAGCCAGCTTTGGGGGAGGTCTGTGCTGTCGGCATTGGTTGTGGCTGAAACTCAGCATGTTGTGGCACAATGTACCTAAGCTACAGTAGGCACCTAAGGTACGTCGGGTAGCCTGGCCACCTACCGCTAGGTAGGTACATGCTAAGCTTTTATCTTACATGACAACGTCATTTTGTTCAAGTGCTCGTACGTGTTGCACTTTAATCATTCAACTTACATCATTCACAGCAATGATCCTATGAACATGATCATCCACCACCTCTTCCGTTCCCTTGTATTGCTCTCGTTCTGGGCAATCTCGGGTATTGTAGCGATTCACAGCGATGTGAAGCAGGTCGCTATCATTGGTTCGTATTCATTGTTGTTTATGTTGACATTCCCACGCTGCATACTTACCGATGCGCTTCACTTCACAACCTTCGCCTGCCGGGTCATATGTGCCCTCCATTCTAAGGTCTTAATGTTCTTTTTCAAAATATCTCGAAGGGACTAAAGAACCTTGCTTCTCAATTGATGATATCTGACCTGCGAGATAGGAGCCGGTGCTGCCGGGTCATCAGCCGCCTATCATCTTCGCAAGTTTGCCAATGAGTCAGGCATCGCTATCAATGTGACGATTTTCGAGAAGACCAGTCGCATCGGCGGCCGCACGCTGACGGTCAATGTTTACGATGACCCAGTTGAGCCTATCGAGCTAGGCGCCTCTATCTTCGTAGACGTCAACTATATCCTGTCCAATGCCACACGGCACTTTGGCCTCACAGTGAAAGATCCCGGTAATGAAGAAGGCGGCCTTCTGGGTGTCTGGAATGGAGAGTCGTTCGTTTATACTCAAGACAGCAATTCCTGGGACTGGGTCAACCTCGCCCGTCTGTTCTGGAAATATGGCACCGCGCCGTATTATACTCACAAGCTAGTGCAGGGGACTGTTGCCACGTTCTTGAAGCTGTACGAAGAGCCTTTCTTCCCGTTCCGGTCGTTATCTACTCGAGCATTTCAGCTCGGTCTTGTCAAGATCACCGGAATGACTGGGCGGCAATTTTTGGCTGCCAATAACGTGAGTCGAGGCATTTGTCAGCACCTCCGGGGTCCGCGCTATACTGAAAATCTTCGCAGCTCGATGGACCTTTTGCTCGAGATATCGTACAAGCCAGCACGCGTGTCAATTATGCGTCGAACTTAGAGTATATCCACGGATTGGGAGCTATGGTAGCCATGGCACCAGAAGGCGCCAAAGCCGTTGAAGGCGGTAATTGGCAGATCTTTGCGAATATGGTCAAAGCATCTGGGGCGGACTTACACTTGAACTCAACAGTGACAGGTATTTCATCCAATGCTGATCATAAATACGAAATTACGACATCGAAAGAATCGGGCGATGCGGCTCCGTTAGAAGCGATTTCATATCCCGTCGCTTTTGATGATGTGGTTATTGCAGCACCCTTCCAATTTGCCAACATCACCACCCACGGGAACCTTATTGAACACCCCATTGATACTATCCCGTATGCGACACTTCACGTGACATTGTTTGCATCACCTTACAAGTTTAGTCCTGCTTTTTTCAACATGCCACCAGCCTCTGACGTCCCGGTCTCTGTTCTCACGACACTGGGTGCAGGTGAAGAAGCAAAACCCGGCAAATCTGGCGCAGGAAAGGCCGGGTTTTACTCGGTAACCTTACAGCGCATCGTCTTGAACCCACGTACACATAACTTCGAATATGTGTATAAGGTGTTCTCGCCAGAAGCGGTCACATCCAATTTCTTGTCTGAATTGCTTGGGGTCGATGTTCCAGAGGCGTTAACACAAGACAGTGATGGCGATAAGGGTAATACAGCAGACGACACCGTTGTCAATCCCATCTCATGGCTCCACGCCACTGTGTTCCATCCTTACCCACAGAAATATCCGCGTGTCACCTTCCAGGATCCTATTTTAGGAGACGGACTATACTATACATCGGGCATCGAGAGCTTCATATCTACCATGGAGACCAGCGCTTTGATGGGTATGAATGTTGCGCGATTGATCGTTGATGATCATGCCGGCATTCCCCGCGTCGAGGACGACATGGTGGCACCCGTGCCTGGGACGCCACAGTACGAAGACGACCAGCATGACGATCTGGCCCAACAGCAACAGAAAACAGCTAAACAATACGGGCGGCCCGTTGAAGACATAAACGAATTGTAACGTGTACGATAACCGATCATCTCCTACACTGAGAACACCGATGCGACGGAAGTTCTTCCCGCGGAGGACTGTGAAGTGCCTGTCAGCTATTGCTGATTTTCTTGGCGGGCAAATAAGATATTTGTAGCGAGTTGAGAACCTGGAGGTCACGGGAAGTCTGTACAACCATCTTTGTCATTTTACTGTTTTGCTGCAGGGTGTCAGGAGATTTCTGCTTCGAACGACCTTGGGCCTCTTGCCAAATTGCGCGTGTATAGGACAATCATTTCAGGAATAAAACGTTCAGGTTTCGGTGACTGTTTTATGTCACAGGCTGGTAGGGCTAATAGACTGGTTTAGGGATAACTCACTGTCGATTATTCAAGGAATTCGAGATAGATTAATTAAGGAATAACCAGGCGATGGTAGCCGTGTCTACCCCTCGGAGCGTGCTATTTAAACACAGCAGTCTATGAGCCACTTAGACAACATCTTCAGCCACATCGTTCACCGCCGCGTTTACATGTTTCTGCCTCTTTCGTCTCGAGAAAGGGAAAATTCCAGCAGGGTTCAAGCCACGCTGCGACCCCCCAAACCTCGTCGACTCGCTTGATGAAATGCTCGAGGTCCCCACCTCAGTCTGCGTATCCTCGGTGCGACTTCGCTTATCACGCTGCTCAAGTTTCTCGCGTCTTTGGCGCTTGGTCTCGAATACCTTCTTGCGCTTATCCATCTTCATCTCATTCACTTTAGTACCCGTATCCTTGAATATCTGCTCGCTATGCTTGCGCCCTAGGAAGTATGAGTATAACCCCGTCTTGGTCACAAATCCGATCGTGAGCCGCGAATAGATAGCCCAGGTCCACGCTCGGATCCATGCGCTGAATGCGAATAGTAGGCTGATGAATACAACGCCGGCAGATATGGCGACTAATGCTCGAGAGAAAGAGGGGGTTATGGTCAGTCCAGAAATCTCTGCATGAATTGATGGAGGTGCTTTGGTCTTACAGATGTAGAGGAGCTGATGCTTAAGCCTCCATTTGTTGTCGCCGAATTCCTGATTATTCATCCCGAAGACGCTTGTGAGGAATGATAGTGGTAGCTGTAAATGTATCTGTTAGATTCGGATTGAAGGGTGTACGGAGAGTGAAAGTACTGACGAAGACGATGGTCGCGAGGGTGAACACCATGATTGATCGGCCTCTATGAAGAAAAACAGAGTTAGCGATTCTTTACTTTCGATGGAGGACTTGTCTCCTCTATCTTCTTTGCTTGTCTCTGTTCGAAATTACTTACTGCTTGATGGTTTCATCTGACTGTCTAACAGCTTGCCAAGCTTGGACAACACTCGCTTGTTGCTGTTTCATGGTGAGCAGATGCAAGACCTAGGATAACAAGGTTAGTCCATGCCTCTCGTTCACCCGTGAGTGGTTTTGAAAGACATCATTACATCATCTGCAGTGTTCTTGGCACTTTTCCGCAAAACGTCGAGATCTTTGACGTGGCTCTCCACTCGCTCCTGGATTTCTTCAGCTCGAAGTCTAAAAGATTGGTAGTTCGCTTGATCGTCTGGTATTTTGGACTCTTTCGAAGGTCGACAATCGAAATCCGTGGGAAACTTGTTGCTCGGATTCAGAATCTTCTCGGCTTGCGCGATGAAGCTCTTAACAATATCCTTGTGGATGTTCGTGATGTGCAGCATGATATCTAGCTCCTCGATGATATCTTCTATCTCTCGCTCCAATTTCCCCTCGGGATTGATGTCGAGTAGCGGTATGTGGAGATCGCTAGTGTCCGCATACTGTTTCGACCGGAATATCTTCCTGGCATCGTCCGTCCAGCGCCAGAGTCGCCTGAATGCGGTGGTTTGAGCATGCATCTATACTTACATAGTCAGTGGTCAATTTGGGACGCGGTATCGGTGTAGCTATGCTCACAATATTGCCAATCGCCTTGGAGAACTCATCTATGACTTGCGGTTGCCGATCCAGCAACTTGGTGCGGTCAAAAAAGGTCTTGGTGCATTCGTCGAGAACAATAAGGGCGAGCTCGAAAACCGTTCGTGGTTGATCAGAACCCAGACTCTCGAGAGTGGTTCTTATGGACTTGTGAACTCCTGAGAAATCTTGTTTATTTGCACCGTATCGCTTAGGGAAACATGTAATCAGTGTCTGGCTGTCTAAGATCCACATCCAAAGCTGGTCTACCATGACAACGCGAGACACCTTTCTTATATTATCCCTGCAGATATCACAAGCTCTGTTTTTTAGCCCTTTGTGATCGGGCCATTCTTCGCGTTCATGATCATAGCGGTGGAGGTCGTCGTGCGTTACCGTCGTGCCTCGATAGACGACCTGATCTCTGTCTCTTTTTTTCGTCGAGTTAAGAGTCCAATAAAAAGCTTGATCAAGAGTCCTGCGGGGGTGGATAGGGGGATCTTGAGGGAGATACTTGCGTAAAAGCATTCTATCTCTATAAGTTGTCATCCCTTCGAATAGACGGGCAGCAGCAAGAAGGTAACGGCCCAAAGCATTTTCGCATTGAAAAGCACCATTCGCTCGTTTGTTCCTGGTTCCGTTCGCGTTTCGAGTTTCCTCGACAACATCTTCAAAGTCCTCCATTCGCTTCTCTGATATCGTCTCCCTAGTCCGGTGAATTGATTCTCGCGCATTTGGTGCGATTGTGAACAACTTTTTCCTTTCGGCTCGCCTCTTCTCTTTTCCTTTATGTTCTTCCTCTCTCGTACCATTAGCTGTAAGCAGGACGATCTTGTCAATCTCGTCAGAAAATTGCTGACGTCTTATTGAAGTCTCCCAGTGAAGATATGGCATCTGCAAGCAAGCCACTAGTTAGCTTGTAAACAATAGGCGTGCTATCGATATACACCTACGAAGAGCACAATGTTGTCGCGCTTCAGATTAGACTTATCCAATGCTATGCAACGCATCAGTCATTTGCCGTGAATTTAGGATAATGTGCACAACTTACACGACGAGACCGTCTCACACATTGGAGACATGTATCTGGCATGAGGGGGAGAGTTTGCATCTCCATGCAATTGTCCGCGCCAGTAACGTTCTTGCAGAATCATGTATGTACTGTTTCTTTGGGGTCGGGACATTTGCCTCTGAATCGCCTCCAAATCGGGCTTCTCGTCGCCGTAGTACTTCGCTATAGCTTCCTAGAACACGTTAGATAGACGAGTTGCCGGCACATCATCCTAACTCACCTCAGCCCACTAACAGTACTATCAGCAATTTATACCTTGAATGAACAGAGTGATTTTTGAGGAAGTTGCGTAGTACTCACTGTCATATTGTTTGATGGTATATGATAGTATCTGACACTGTTGGCTTCTAATTCGGGCATCTTGCGTCCCAAAAGTTCTTCGATGGTGGTTTTTTGGTTTGGGAATTTCCCACGGATATGCGTTTCCTTTTCATTGAAACCGGATCCTTTGTGGTCGCTCAGATGAATAACCGGTACAGAAATATCCTTCTCAGGGGTATAGGCTTCTTTGGAGTGATGGAACTCTCGCCCTTTCACAGAATTGGCCTTGCCAAGCTCTTCGCGCCACCGTTTAACTTTATCGATGTTGTCCTTGAACTTCTTTGAATCTTTCCAGCCCTGGTAGCTTTCCTCTACGTCGTAGACAAGCTCCTTATCATGCTCATCATTGGAGAGCGTATGGCGTAAGAAGATAATACGTCTCATCTCTTTCTCGATAGTGTCATGCCAGCTATTTTTCATATTCTCAACAGTTCCCTTGGCGTCTTCATTGAGAAGCTTCTCTTGGTGCGTAAGCTCCTTTTGCCAAATGTTAGTGTTTCCATTGAGAAACTCTTCTCTTTTATAGATCTCGATGCAACCAAGATAGTGAAGCAAAGGGTCTCTAATGTCATTTTCGTGGGGTTCGGCACTTAGACACGACTTTCGCGTGCGTCTTTTATACATCCTGAAAAGAGTGTTAAGGGGTGGAAAGTTTCCAAGAATGAATAAGGTCAATACAGCTATGACCTTAGGTGAGCTGCGTCTTATACACTGGCCGTCGTTGGGGGCCATACAGCCTTATGCGCCGCTTCACAATAATAGCACGCTCTAGCCTGGGTCCAATTTTTCAGCTGAAGTTTTCTCTCCCTGCCACTGACGTCGGTGTGTTAGCCTAAGTAGGCAGTTCATACCAAGCCATCGGGTTGAAGCAGCAATGGCGTTCAATTGACCAGTAATACTGAGGATGCGACATCAGGCTGGCAGCCAACTAAAGCATATCATCTTGCATGAACCAATTATTTCTACCGATTACACGCATAAGGGTCGTACTAGAACAGTAGGCAGTCGTGTATTATTCTAGTGCTTCGTCCTAAAGCACTACCTGCATGTTTCCGACAATGTTTAGTCTATGAGAGCAGAACTTTGGGCATAGATCCAACATGGACTGTCGCTCATTTGTCTTTGAATCTTTAGATTCTTTTCCAGAAAGATATGCATGCCAGTAATAATGATATCCATTTTCTTATTTAGGAAGAGGCTAGGAGCAAAAACCTTCTAATCACTGGTCCTGTCAATTGGTACATTATAAGTTGCCACTTGTGAGGGGCGGCATCTCTCCAGAGCCTTTTCTTTGCTTTGTTCCCTTGTAAGCACGCCTCATTACTTCGAAAATTGTGATTCTACAAGCTAGATTAGTAGCACAACAGGTAATAAGTCGGTAGGTATAGATCCGCTCAACAAGGAAAATATCCAGTACGATAAACTGGCCATGGAGAGAATACATTCCGCCTAGGAGCAAGGATCACAAAGACGACACCGAAGTCCTGCTTATACATGTAATTTACAATCAAATCGTCCCCCTTGAGTGTTATTGGTTACTTTTCCAGAACATATCGTGCTTATGCGGCCGACCGTGACGACTCCAAATGCTGTGCACACCTACTTGAACACGAATCCATGGATCGAAATCAGATATATTGAAGATCTAGGTGGGATGTGGTGGCGGTGTAGAGAACTCACCCCTCTGTGTTTTCTTTCCCTGCATGGATTTGGAGAAGATGAGGCTCTGGCTAGCAGAATAGGGGGAGGGTATTGCGGTATGTCCGTGTGGACTCCAATATTAGCTTCGCTTCCGCTTACGTGTGGACGCAGGGGGGAGTACAATTACATAGCTTATGTCAAATATTCTAGTCTACCTAGGTTGGCCATGAAAAGAGCCTATTGTGGCCAGGTCTAACCCAAGTTGGGCATGGCTGCAGCTTATTTGGTATAGTACCAGAACGCCACGTCTGCGTTGGAGTAGCTTTTTGTATATTTTATGCGAGCACTATCGTATTACTTCTGTAATTAAAGTTTTTTTGATTTTAAAAAGAACAGCTGTAAGGGATTTGTTTTATTATTCTTTAGGTTATTATTGTATATGTGTAGATACAGCAGGCCCAAAGAAAAAGTGTTGTGATTACCCTGGTACGTGGGCAGAAGTGGGTGAAAGAATAAACCACACACCACCCTAAATAGCGTTGTTAGCGTTGTGTGGTTTATTTTTTCACCCACTTCTGCGTGGGGTACATGCTGGCCACAATAGTCCCTTTTCATGGCCAACCTAGGTGGACTAAAATATTCAGCCCCATCAAGGATGCCGATGACTGGCTTGTCAGCCATCGTGTGAGCTGAGAATGCAACAAGGGTGTGAATGCAACGCACCCGGAGTCTAGCTTACACCGGATAGAAAGGTAGGACTGATCTCATAATAATTATAGCACGTCATCATGTCAAGGAGATGGGGGATGCAAATTTCCTCAAGCCCAAATTGACTCGAATATATTGTCGCAATTTTCCCATGATCCTACATTGGACATTCATAGAAGTCATAGTCATTCGGTGATACGGCATACATCGAGGAATATAATGAAAGCATTTATCCTCAATATCTACTACACACCAGGTAAGATTAATAATAATCTATAAGATCAGAAAGATGTAAAGTGCACTTCCAGAGATCTGAATGTTTTTATACACGGCCTTTGCCATTTGGTAACGAGAGATCTTTTCTAAGGCTGGAGCATGTTAAAGTATCAGGTGAAAATAAACAGAGCGAACTTTCTAACGAATATCCTACCTGGACATCCGATAATGCGCAAGGATTTTGGCCTCAACATCGAAATATGACGCCGGAATGGTTCCGGCCGACCAACTTGAGCGGAAGGATACGAAGGTACATGTCCGTCTGACATGCGGGTGTGCGGGGGCTCACCAGCTGAAGTTGGTGCTAACCACCAACAGCCATTATCACCAGTACAACCAGAACAACTATCAAAAAGATATGCGCGCGGTCGGAATCCGGCCTTGAAACTAACAGCTCACTCAAATGACAGGCTTACCTACCTAGATGTTTTGTGTATTCTCTTTTTCTTTTTCTTTACATTGCGGGAAGGCCTACGCTTGCTGATTCGACACTATCGTTATGGGACATCCTACAACCCTCGGGACATAAATCAGCTTACTAACTTCTTACCACTACACGACACATCTATATCGCGAAATGCTCTCACTCTTTTTCATTGCGGGCGCGACTGTTCTGGCATCGTATTTCTACACCAGGCTGAGATACCTACGCTTCGCTCAATATGCGCATATCCCACAACTGCCGCCGAACCTCCTGCTGGGTCACCTGAAGGCATTCGGTGAATTCACGCAGCGCGGAATACCAGATCGTCACCCAGGTATGCTTCGAATCTTATCTCGCAAACAAATCACTAACCTTCCGCAGACAGAATCTTCGAGGAGATGTGGGTATCCATAGGTCGCCCTCCTCTCATGCTTGTAGACCTCAGACCAGTCACCGCACCTATGGTGCTTGTTCCTTATCATGATATCGCTGAACAGATATCGAAGCCAAGTCAACTTTATCCCTATAGCACTACAAAATCGCCAACCTGGACGCACATGATCCCTATGATAGGAGAATCTTCGATCTTGGGCAAGGAGGTGAGCATCGACTTCTCGATGTTGCGAAACGGCACTGACGAACGCTGCCAGGGTTCAGAATGGAAGAATCTCCGCAAAAAATATAATCAAGGTTTCACAAGTCAACATCTCTTTCAACTCTTGCCCCTCATTCTGAAGAAGATGGAACCATTCTGCGACTACCTTGATAGATTCTCTGCTACGGGAGAGGAGTTCCCGTTGGAGAAGCTTATTTCTAACCTGACATTGGACGTCATCGGCGCTGCCGTGATGGAAGTAGATCTACATGCTCAGAATACGGATGGTTCAAAACAAAGTGAACTGGTTCGATTGTGTGGCGATATAGTTCAGACATATACTGACGACAACAACAACTTTCCATGGTGGATTGTCCCCCTCACGACACTCAAGAGACATAGACTAGCTAGACGCATTGATAAGCTGATCAAGAGGGAAATCAGACTAAAATATGCAGTAGTCAAAGAAGAAGCCGAGAGTAATAGGTCGTGGAGCATCCTTGCGCTTAGTTTTCAAGATACTTCATCATTAACACCCCAGCTCCTATCAGAAACCTCCGACCAGGTCCGTACTTTCCTTTTCGCAGGACATGACACCAATACCAGCATGCTGCAGTGGGCCATCTATGAGCTCAGCCGTACCCCGCGTGCGCTCAAAGCTGTACGGAGCGAACTCAATGAAGTCCTCGGGCGTGATACGGATCCCGCAACGATATGCTCCATCCTCGCAGAGAGAGGTCAACATCTCCTTCCACGAATGACGTACATCAACGCTGTCATCAAGGAGACACTCCGATTATACCCCCCAGCAAGTACCGCCCGTATGACTAAGCCCGGAAGCGGCTTCGTAGTTAAGGCATCAACAGGAGAGGAGTACCTGCTGGACGGGCTTGTCATGTACCCGTGCGCGAGCATAATTCAGCGAGACCCAGGTGTTTTCGGCGATACGGCAGATGACTGGATACCTGAGCGTTGGCTAGGTGAGGCGGCCAACAACATCCCTGCCAGTGCCTGGCGACCATTCGAACGGGGCCCGAGAAACTGCATCGGGCTGGAGCTTGCAAATCTTGAATCAAGAGTCATCATTGCTATCATCGCCCGTAAATACGACTTCACCAAAACAGGTTTAGGTGAGCCCGTGCTAGATACCAACGGTCTACCTATCCTTAATAGCAAAGGACGGTATAAGGTCCGCTCGGAGTTATACAATGTGAGTCTATTTTGCTTTTTCTTGATAATACCTGATTGTAGGCAGAATATCGACTTACAAAATACCCTTTCTCGCTACAGACTCGCAAGATGACTTCAAAACCAGTAGATGGCACAACTATGAAGGTTAAACTAGCTGTCAATGCCTAAGTCACTCTTCCTACGCCTGGCTATATAATTACGATCAAATGTAGTGGAAAGGACGAAAAATGTATGGAAATGATTGTTTTTGGTTCACTGAGACGTTTTACATACAATTCCATTTTAAGAAGTTGAGCGGACTCCTGTTGAATAGCAGCCTAGATATCTAGAGAGGTAGCTCCAGATGGTGTATTAGAGTCTGCGGTAAGTAATGAGGGCTTTGAATATGTACTGTGTTATATTTCCTGAATTGTGAACTGAGTGTATGACTAAGTCTGACACGAAGAAGAACTTGAACAAGGACTACGAGGTAGACTAAACTCAGCAATTAGGATTGGCGTCAAGGTCCGCATCCTCATAGTGCAAGGCATACTGACCCTTGTCCTCCCTCAGATATGAATGACAACGTATGTATACCTGTAGATGTGTATGAGCTCGTCGTACTGGGATAGAATAAGGTAGACCCAGGAGCGTGTAAGCGTGGCCGGGGACTATTCGGAGCTGAAACCAAAGCCTGATGTAACATACTCATCGCCAGGCGCTTAGATCATGGGTAGTGAGCCCCTCGGTGCCTGCTGGGATAAAGTCGTATCTATATCCTGCAGTTTTATTGAACATAAAAACGCCGAATTCTTTTTTTTTGGCTGGCCATTATGGGAAGATGAGAACTTGGCTATAGTGATTCCTACTATGGAGGGGGCACTTTGACTTCGTTTATGCTGCTAGGGTGGCGCTAGGATCTTGGAGATTGCGTCTAGCGATGCACTCCGCATGATCTATGTAGTGAGCCGGGAACGCGATGGGGTGCAGAGATCCAGAGTGGTTGCGGAGTTGGGGGGGGGGGGGGGTGGGGTTTGGATCATTGGGAACAAGGATAGCTGATTTCAGGATATGGCTACTCACTCCCTAAGAACCCACGACGCTATCTACTAGGTAGGACACACCTAGAGGGGACAGCAAGACGCGCTGTCACAGCAATACAACACAATACACCATTAATTGACTGCCTCGCTTATTTTGACAATATACCGCACTCTTAGCAAGCTATTACAAGCTTTGCATTTATATGGTAGGGAATCCGAGTAGCTCTTAATAGTATAAGTCCCACAAGGATTTCTTGCCTGGAATGCTGCCAAGATCCCACCCCCTGTCACCGGGGTAAACAAGCTCGCCTCGACGAACTCTGACCGAAGTGCCACTTGCCTTAACCCGTAAATATTCAGGAGTCGCACCAATTTTATCAGGTAGATTTCTGTCACACCCCGCCTTAACCAAAAGCTCGTATAATTGCGCGTCACCTTTTTTTGCGGCATAGTGCAACGGCGACTGCCCTTCGGAGTCTTGCGCATTCAGCGAAGCCTTCTTCGCTAGGTAATAGTAGTCCCGATAGCCTCCCGAATTCACCGGGGAGCTGGCCTCTATGAGAATTTTGGCAATGGCTAGTTGCCCATTCTCGGCGGCAACGTGAAGTGGCGTCTGCAGTATGCTGTTCACCATCTTCACGCTTGCATGCTCCTGAAGCAATTGCCTCACCATTTTCTCAGCTATGTCATTCTCTAGTCCGTCTCCTTTAGCAGCCAGATGAAGTGCTGTTCTCTGCTCGCTGTCAGGATCGTCAATTGTGCGCCGGACTCCTAGTTCGGATAGTAGCTGTACTGCGTCCAACGCTATAGCTCTGCCCGGCTTGATGGCGGCGATATGCAACATTTTCTTCCCCCTATAAATGTTTTGTTTGGCCTGTGATTTCTCCGTAGATGTCAAAGGTTTGCACTCGACCCAAGCGTTCGGGTCTGCTCCTTTCCCCGATAACATACGAGCGAGCTCTCTATGGCCATGAGCCACAGCAATTTGCACAATATTGCATTTCAGAACCGTGACGCCATCCAATCCCGTGAACAAACAAGATCCTTTAGCGCAGAAAGAGCAATAACGTGTCGTATCTACTCTTGTATTCGGGTCCGCACCGTGTTCCAAAAGCAATTCAGCTACACGAGTATGACCCTCTACGACGGCGATCCATAGGGGTGTCTCGCCCCGCCTCTGGCCATTCGCATCGCCGCCATCGTCAATCAGTAGTTTGACGATCTCTGCGTTACCAATTCGAGCCGCCAAATGTAACTCGGAACCAGTGGTCGTGACTTGAGCCCCGTGCATAAGTAAGAGTTGTGTCATAGCTTCATCGCTATTCTCCACAGCCAAATACAAAGCTCGTGACTCTTTGCAAATCATGTCCATGCCAACGCTACGATCGTGCACAGATTTGTTGAATGGTGCAATTCCTTTATCGTCATGGTCTGATGGTTCGACTTCTGCTCCCTTTTCAAGCAAGGCCTTTGCAATTTTTACGTTGCCCAGTTTAACACTCTCCTCAAGAAGCACGGCGACCCTGTCGATCTGCGGATTGCGATGCAATACTCTGTGTACAAGGCTCTCATCTTGCCATCTGACTGCAATACTCAGAGCATTATTTCCCTTGCCATCAGTTTGGTTGATGTCCAAATCGGGGCGGCTCATAAGTGTCTGCACAATATCGGAATGCTTCTTCTCTATGGCAAGAACGAGAGGCGATCCTTGGTTGATGTCCAGTGGCCATTGCAGGAGAAGGACCGCAATCTCCATTTTGTCTTGCTCGATAGCATGGCAAAGAGGCGTCAGTCCGGACTTGTCGGCTTTGTTGATTTCAACACCGTTCTGTAATAGAAGCTCCGTGATCTCATAGTTGCCAGATTTGACAGCGTAGACAAGAGGCGTGCACCCTGACCTATCTGGTTTGTCCTTGTCAGCGCGTCGTTGGATGAGCAGCTGTACAATTTCTCTGTGGCTGTGTTCCACGGCAATTATGAGAGGTGTCTTAGCTGCTACTCTGCCTGACGAATTAATGTTGGCTTTGTAGTCCAGTAAATGTCGCACGTCATGGGGATCTCCTCGACTACATGCTTGGCGGAGTTCCCTGTCTTTGCTTCTAAAAAAAGACTTGAATTGCTGTACTGGCTTCTGATTGCGGGAAGAAGACTGGTACTCTTGTGGAACATAGAGAAACCCTTCTGCTTGTAGCTTCTTGGAGATTAGTTCACGGTTTGCATCGAACTGGCCGGGGCTCATTCCGTGCTTCTGGAACTCGACACGGAGCCCCCTCCAGCTTGTTTCGTCGTCCAATGATAAATATGACAATGTAGACGAGACGCTGCGAATGGAGCCACTGTCGTTCGCAAGTTGCTGTCGGAGGGTCTGAATGATGACATCGATGTCGGCCGCCGAGACCCTAATTGTCTGTCAGCAAGAGACTGCCAAACACGCAGTGATACCATACTTGATGTCCTTGTTCAACTTTTTCAGAGTCTCTCTCTGACCCCAGAGAGCATGGATCAAGTCCTGGATGTCCTTGTTTCTTAAATCCCCGGACGAACGTTGACTTTTCATCTTTTCTTTCGCCTCCTGAACTTGACCGAATGTTGTCTGGACCTTGAGGGCCAGATCTTCTAGCTGGGCATCATGTACACCGCTGACCAATTGCTCTTTTACGAGCCCTTGGGTTTCAGCGACGGTGGAAATGAAACTATTGATCACGTCCTCGAGTTGTTGCTTTTTCAGGTCCGAAGGAATGTCAGTTTCCGCTGCCATATTTTTCATCAATAGCATATTGCCATAGACTTCCAGTAACAAATCAGTGTCCTTTGTTCCTGAGCTTTGAATGGAGTATTCTCACTGATGTTAATGTTTCCTCCCGCATTCATAGTGTTCCCATGTATAATCTGTCCACCGCCCGGCGACGGCACAGCCAACTGTTGGTTTTGTGCCATTACAAAATATGTCTACGAGCATAGACACAATACAATACCACAGTAGTGTGACACTGGGCATCAAGAAGAGTAAAATGAGTGTAAAAACAAAGAAAATCACAATGGACAGATGGGAGTTTTAGCTACTTGGAACGAAAACTGCGATGCGTGTATTCTATTTGTAGAAAAGGGCAATGCTGTTATAAGCAGTGGTATCCATACTCCACGAACTGTGTTCACCTGGACATATGTAGCCGCCAGGGTCACCTTCTGTAACTACGCCACACTCCTTTTCGGGGTCCTTGCAGTCAAAACGATACAGGATTTTAAGCGCCCACCTGGCTTGCAACCTTGGCTTATATTGACAGATCTGGTGTGATTGTCTGGACGGCTGTGCCGTCGAACTACTCCCTGCTGACTTTGTACTTATTCAAACTCTGCTTGGAAGATTGGCCCGATCTGGTCGCACCCTAGTTAAATTCCTTCCCAATCCATGCTCGGTACGGATGTCGAGGTCCAAAATATCCATGACCCTTAGTAGTGGTCCACGGCGCCAGGGCTAACGGATATCTGTGACGTTACAAACCTTTCGAATAGGCCTAGGTAGACTACTAATGTGACCAGGTCTATAGGGGGTCCGTCAGGAGGTACACATGCAACCAAAGTACAATATGCCCCCAGACGCAAGCCGCAAATCATAAGACCCAACACATATCCTCCTCAGTATGTATCTATTCAGTGCCTGCATTTCAACACCGCCTTAGATTCAAACAATTTGCTGGCAGACGAAACATAGGCACTTCAAGCCTACGGGATCTCTCTTATTCTAGGATTGGATCAAGATGGCCTGGCTCAAACGCGTATTGCGTGCGAACCCGTCGCCTCCTTCCCGAGGTCCCACCGACCAAACGGTACCATCACCAACGAGGTAACAAATCTGTACATTCCCTTTGCGTACGTAGTGGTGTTGATATCATACCTACAGTGGCGATCCACCTCGTCGTGAATACGGCCTCAAAGTATTGCGAGAACCTCATGAGGCCAACTTGGAGTGAGCCCAGGGCATAACGTGGTTTCATCTGCAACCGCTTACTCGACGCGTAGTATTGTTTTCGTACACGGCCTGACAGGAGACCGTATCAAGACGTGGACACACTCAGAGAGTCAAAGCTTTTGGCCGCGCGACTTTCTTCCAGCAACACTCCCCGATGCAAGAATCTTCACATTTGGTTACGATGCCGACGTGGTCCGAATGTTCGCTGTTACTTCCTCGAGCACAGTTCGAGATCATGGGAGAGACTTGGCTCAGCAACTCGGTAGAAAACGCGCGTTAGACAAATGCGTGAGTTCGAATTTTCACAAGACTTGCCGAATGATGGGCTAATGTAGAGTTATCCAAAAAGATAGAAAGACCTGCGATCTTTGTCGCCCACAGCCTTGGGGGCCTAGTCACCGAGCAAGTCAGTTGATTATCGCCGTTCTGGCCCGGATTGTGTTGATTTTATGCTGATCCAGTTCCCATAGGCTCTTCTGATATGCCGAGGAGCCCAAGAGATTTGGAAGAGTGCCTTGCTTGAATCCACCGTCGGTGTCGTGTTCATGGGCACTCCGCATGCCGGGTCTAGCATCGCTGACTGGGCTTCAATTTTGACCAACCTGACGAGCCTGGTGAGACCGACAAATCGAGGGATAGTAGAAGTATTGCGGAGAAGCTCTGAGTCACTGGCAGCACTGCAGCAAGAATTCCATGAGATGCTCCACCAACATCGATCACGAGGCGCCAACGTCCCTCTTTTACATTGTTTCTACGAGGAGTTGTCTCATGGAACCTTGGGACGGCTCATTGTTCCCCAACACTCAGCAATAATTCCCGGTTATACAAGTGAGGGAATACATGCAAATCATCAAGATATGACTAAATTTGGACGGCGTGATGATGCTGGCTACCAGCATGTCTCTGCGCAACTAGAGCTATGGGCGAGTACACTTGGCAATAACCACGACAGGCCGCCGGCAGGGACCTATCGGCAGCTGCCGACTGAAACTGGTAGGAGTTTTCCACTTCAAAATCTGCCTTACCCTGGGGCTGTACACGGCTGGCAGATAGTTCAAGGGAACAACATGTCTGCCGGGGGAAATATAAACATCTCGTCGAATTAGATAAAATCAGGGCTCGTCCTCGGCAGGTAGACACGACATGATTACTATCAGGCCATCACTGAATTATTTTTATCTACATCAGGGCAGAGAGTGTACTAGAGGAGTCACTCCTCTACTAGTAGAGCTTCCTTAGCCCTCCAAATAACCCACGCCGTTACAATGTTCGTACTAGCCACGTTGGTGTTATTACACGGGCCGCAACCTTACATTGGGACGAACGGCCGTCTGCACGATCTTGGGGCCCTGAATTGTCATGCTCCTAAACTCAATGCGAGTCATGGTTTGAAGTCATTGTGTGCCAATCGAGGGAACGACAGAACTGCAAACACGGCAGAAAGAAAGAAATGACCGCGCGACTCAACTGGTTATGGAAACAGGGGGTTCAAACAGTGTTACATCTTCCGAAGAGTTCAGGTAGGCTGAGATACCTAGTGCATTGCAAATACGGGCTTGCGGACTAAGCGCACCTGATACGCCGGCCGCAGGGGTGGTCCAACGTTCGCTTAATATGTCGCCTTGAGAATACTGTCCGATCGAGAAGACGAGCATGGATAATTGTTGTGTCCAATCACGAGGGGTGTCAGATTCGGCAACTGCTGATCAAGTTTAAATAGTTTTAGTCTAAGGCCTAAAACCGAAGACTTAATGCCTGACAACTTAGCCCGCAGGAAAGGCCCGTGAAGGGGCGGCGCCACGGGCGCGTAGTGTCGACAAACTTTGGCTGAGGCTGAATATGAGCTGACCCCTGCGTGGAATACTACCTTCTGCGTCCGGCTATGTTCCGCTCACCATCCATGCAAACAAAGCTAGATAGTTAAAGAGGCGGCTAGCTACTAGTGGCCTGCGTGTCCAATGACGGCCGCAGACTCGACGAGGTGTGCTTTTCGGCACACGGAGGACAAGACTTTCATCGCTCTTGCGGCCGCCTACGTTCTGGCCGCCAAGCTTGCCGCTCATGAGCGGATCTCGAGCGCAGTCGAAACACAGCCATGGGCCTTATCTTAGGGCTTCAGGTCGTCTATTGGATGGATCCAAAATGCATAGTGCATAGATCTTAGGCGGGCTGCGTTACTTTGTGACCTGACGTTGCAGCGGAATACCTCCGATATGTAACATTTGTTGAGTAGGGTATATCGTACGAATTCGTACGTACAATAGCTGCTAGTGGACAATGGCTGCCGCTAGCAGCCCTGGAGACAATAAAGTACTTGGTTCAAGCCTGGTATATAAGTAGATAATCCCAGGGGCCAGTCACCTGACCTCTAGTCAGGAGATCCTCGCCAGGGTGAGTAATTGACCAAGCAGGCCACAACCTGCATTGAAAACTTTGGTATAATTTATACAGTCAAGATGAGGAGGACTGCATATAATCTAGGTATAATACGTCAAGTTTGAGCAGGGTGTCTCGCAAAATAGTAGAGACAAGATATTATACATTGTCACAATTTTCCATCATGTCCTATACTGAACACTCATTGAAAGTCATGATTGTTTAGCTATATCCCACATCGCGAAATACAATGACAAGTCTTCGCTCCTGGATACCCGCTACACGTCAAAATAGGTTAGTGAGTCATAACAGAAGAAAGGCGCAAGATGCATCTCTCCGAGATCTGCATATCTTCACACACAAACTTTACCATCTAACAACGAGGAGTCATTTCTTAGGCTAGAGCATGTTGCAGAAAATGAATAGAATTCAGTATGCGCCGGAAACAGTATAATATTCTATGTCACTCCGGACAATAGGGCTGAACAAAGGAGTACAAAGAGGTCCCTGATCTACTCCGAGCCAAGACTTGTTGTATGATGTTTATAAATATGTCTCTGCTATCCTTTGTTCGTTACGGTCGGTACTGGGCGTCTATTTTCATTTTCAAGGTCGTCTACGGAGCACAGATCCGATTCAACTGACTAGAAAGGTTTGGATTCAGACCATTTAGAATGGCAGGCCCTGCGGTAAGGACTCGACTCTTAAACGATTATTTCCTGAATGAACACGCATTCTACCCAGAGAAATACGCCGGAGGCAATATAATATACAGGAGGGTCACTTTGCAAGATGCAATCGAACGAGTCGTTGTAAAACATATTAAGACGGCGGGGTTTCGGTGGCGCGATGAAGAGATAGGTTTGGAGGAGGACATTCTACGGAAACTCTGGGGATCTGAACATATAATTCGGCTCTTGTCCGTTGTTCATGATCAGCTCCATCGGGGATCGAAGTGGTCCGAGCCTAGAAAAAGAGCTCTTCAGAATCCTCCGCCCATTTTGCCCTGGAAGTTACGATTCGACCCAAATGACTACGTCGGGGACGGCATTGACTTGGGTTTTCCATTTTTCGTTATGGAATATCTTCCCCGAGGCGATGGGTAAGTGAGAGTCGTTGTTGTACAATTTCTGGACATATATACTGGAAGCACTACGAACTCCAAGTTGCCTATTGAAATATCTAATGGCAACCGATATTCTAACTCTTAATATCAAAAGGTTTCAATTGATCAGAAGATGTCGGGCAAATAACATCGAAAGAATATCTGAGCAGGTGCTCTTGTCCTTTTTCCTATGCCGTAAGCCCTACTACATCCCCTTGCGCTGATAATAGATGGCTTACTAGAATCCAGTCACTCGCGGCTGTATCGGAATCGCTTACCCCCCAAACGTCGGGAACCGCAAACCAGCTGCGGTTGTCAGAGAGAAATATCCAGTTCGAACTAAACGAAAACATTCTAAGATCGCTCACAATGATCTTCATCTAGGAAATATCATGTTTGGAGATTATGATGATAATATTCGGAATAACCAGCCTCGGTGCCATGAGGCCACGCCCGTGTGTAAGCAGACGATTCATTCATCCTAAATGGCCATTCAATAAACACAACTGAACGAGAAACTGATTATGATGTGTCATAGTGAAAGTGAGCTACAGAAAATGAATACGCCGAATGACCTTTTACTAAGGGATCACAGATTATCGATTTTGGCATCGCTGAAGCTGGTGATAGGTATGTGACCGGTGGCCGGAAGAAGTCAACTACCACATCACCTACCGCTGATCGCAAGCTAATTCGCGAACGATTAGTGCCCATAACGCTGAATCCCGTAATATTTTTCAGGCAGCTGAGGTAAGCTGAATAACCTAGGTCTGAGACGAAACGGCATTGCTAATGCATCAAATAAGTTGATTCACCAATTGGCACGACTTCAACGAGATCCGATCGTGGACTCGTACCGACGCGACAGGAACGTGGCCCGAAATATCACGGGATTCGCAGATTTCGATACCTTCGCTAGCCAAGACTTTATCCGAGACCAGTCGTACAGCCGGGAATTCAGAGATTTGGTCTGCCTGTGTATGGCCGTAGAACCTGAGAACCGCCTCCGGCTGCAACCGCTTCTTAGGCGCTGCGAGCATCATCTAAGGCCAATAGAGGATTGGGTGGAACTGGCAGATGAGGTCACCATGATATTTGATGTAGTCCCGGATGGGTATGTTGATATCGACAGTGATAGGGACAGTGATGATTCAGAGGATTGATGCAGAGGATGATGCAGAGGAGGATGTTGAGGATGATGCCGAGGAGGATGCTTTCTAGGATGATGATTCTGACGATGAAGATTACATGCCCTAGATGGACTCAGAAGATATTTGAGAGGAATATCGGGACGCATATGATTTACTATTAGAAGATATTGAACTTTTTTGACTGTAGATTTATCTGAATATCATATAGTATCTTTGCTTTCTGCAACGACCTCGGTTACGTCTGAGAAGAGTATTCTTTCAGTCTAGGGCTGAGTATAGGACCGCAGATATCATCACGTAAGCTTTGAGAGCAAATCTCTCGTTGAGTTCCTAATGTCAACCTGTGCCGAAGTTGTGTGTGTCGATAATATACCTAGGGTAATAATGATGGAACCCTCCCCTTCCTGAAGTTGCCAAATTAGTTCGCTGCGACAAGACTTCGGAACGTAGCACATTTCCCTCATTTATGTGGATTTAGACGCGATCTCATAGCTTGACGGCATCCTATTATTTGCTCGAGCTTGTAAATGCATGTTTAAGCGTCTCCGAGATACTGGAGGACCTCCGAGTAGTAGGACTCTCTCCGGTTGGCGAGTCTATGCTTGAATTGCTCACTCGGCTCCGTCTTCGCTCGACGAGATCGTAGACGTCTGGGACCATCGCCTGTTCGCGCGTGCCTAGAATTATCAATTCTGCATCAGCAAATAGTGAATTTGTGAATGGCGTATATTATTAGTAGAGCGTAAGGTAGTGCCGTACGAATATTGCCTGCACCACCGATCCCGAATGACTTCCTTCTCTCCTTTTCTGTCACGGCCTTCTTTCTTTGCTTCAGGCTGGATAGTAACTCCATGTTCTAGGGTACTAGGGACGATGTCTATTCATTCTCTTGATCATGTGTACATCTCATGGTGCAGAACGAAGAGTGCGAGAACGAATCGGGACGTAGGGGGATGACTGGAACATATACCAGCGAAGAGCTTGAACATCTGCCCAGGAATGGCGATAAGTCTCGGCACGTCCATTGGTCCCCATATCGTGGCTGATATGGAAAGAGTGTCGAGTCTGCGACACATGTAGCAGCTGTGTCGTCATCCGACAGAGTTAAATGCCGTTATAGCGTAGAGATGGGCGCCGGATGATAACGAATCATGGTTTCACTGGTTATTGGCTGGATCACGCATCGTAAATGGCATTTGGACAGGGGGCTAAACCTGGTCTGATCATTGCACTCGACCGTTTTGATTATCTATGTATGTAGATAGAGATCATGACTGCCCTCTACTCACAAATGGTTATCTTCATTTGTAAATGACATTTGGGAGCCGGTATGCTGTAAACTACATGCTGCTTTGGGTTGTTACTAGTAGCCACCAAAAATTCTGGATCATAAAAAGCAATGAAACAAATTGCTGGATAAAGAACATATAACAAAGACAGTAATACAAGACATGGAAATTCAAATGGAAAGGATGAGATGATCCCTGAATAATGTGTTGTAATTTGGGGTGGCAATTCAGACCGACCCCTCTCTGCACCATAGGCGCATAACGTTTAGATATGCATATTGGTATGCTTAAATTTACACTTAGTTGCATGCCGGTTCGTCGTTACGCTACCTAATCTGCTTAGGAGCCGAGGCAGCTTGCTTCGTCATAGGCGTCGCCTGTCCCACGGTTCTTAAGCCATAGGTAATCAAATCGACGATGGCGACCAGCACTCTTGCCCGCACTCACTCGGTGGAGCCCGACATTCGTCTGGAAGATTATCTCGACGACAAACTTCAATCGACGGCGGATCTCGAGAATCTTGACAGTTTGATCGCCAGTGTCGAGGTCCAACGCAGCCAGCTCCAGACACAGCTCGACGATGCCGTGCGCGAGCTTGAAGACGCCCGTCGCGCCGCCCAGGACCGTCAGGGCGGCCTCGCGCAGTCAATCGCCGAGTTTCGGTCCCTCCAGGAGAGCATCGATGCCCGTCTCAAGATCGTCGCCCACTCGACCGCCCCGGACGAAGCCATCCAGCGCCTCGAGGGACCCATGAAGCAGCTCCATAAGGTCGAGCTGGCCTATCAGTATGTGTCGTTGCTGCAAGACGTCGAGAATATGCGATTGGAAGCCCGATCCCACCTACCTCATAGCCCCAAAGCCGCGCTCGAGCCGTATTCACGCCTGAAGCAGCTCTGTTTGCGCCTCCGAGAGCTCCAGGAGCCCGCCGACGGCGCTGCTACCCATCTCATCGAACACGTTGAGAAGACCACGGACGCTCTATGGAAGGAGATGAAGGGCATCATGTCCCAAGAGATGGAGGCTGGTTTGAAGAGTCGCAATTGGCCGCAAGGGGTCGATACAAACAGCGAAATGGATTCCGAGTGGCTTCAGTGCTTTGAGAAGCTGGTTGACCTGCAGGTCCCCGAAGTGCTATACTCTGAGACTACCGTCACTTTACTGCCGTTTGAAGTGATGGCGAGGCCGTTTGCACAGTGGTTTAAGTTTCAGTTCATGGGTAACAATGCGACGAGTACGCCGCAGGCATTCGGGACGTTTTGCATCCCACAGTTCATATCATTGATTGACAAGTGGGAAGGCTACTTCCGAGAAAACGTTGGACATATATTGTTTTCGCGGTTTCGAGATACCAGCCTTGGAGAGATGTCCATTTACGTGGACCCAGCTTCTGCCCTGGTCACGGCGCTGCTACCCGTCATGAGAGAAAAGATCGAAAGCGTCGTACAGGAAGGGCTTCAGAATCCACAGTTTCTTAGCAGCCTCATGGTACAAATAATGAATCTGGATGACGAATTGCGGTCTAGGTTCAATTATGACGGCGGCAATCGAGACGGGGGTTGGTCTGGTCTGGCATCTGAAGTCCTGGACAAACACTTCGAGGTTTGGTTAAAGGCCGAAAAGGAATTTGCTCTTGAGCGCTTCCATGCCATACTAAACTCACCAGATGCCCGGAATATTGACTACGATTATAGCACGCCCGGCAAAATGAAACCCACGTATGGAGCTGTGCGCGTGACAGATTTGCTTAGGACTGTCAACTCTCAGTATGAGCGCGTGCGTAGGTTCTCCCACAAACTGCGGTTTCTTATCGACATCCAACTCGAGATACTGGATGAATATCACGATCGTCTCAAAGACTCGTTGGACACGTATTCTGCCATCACCTCAACCATCGGTCGTACACTACATGGGGTTACGCGGGAACAAGCAGCCGCATTAGAGGGGACCGGTGCTTTTGAAACGCTGTGTAAAGTTCTAGGGAGCGCCGATCATATCGTCGCCACTCTCAAGGATTGGAGTAACGAGGAGGTAAATGTCACCGTGTTGTCCCTGGTACCTTCAATTCCAAAGGCATACTAACCTTCACCTTTCAGTTTTTCGTTACGTTGTGGGAGGAACTTCAAGCGCGAGCGCGCAAGAACAGCGACCAAGAGAACCTCGCAGGCGGGATGAGTCATGAAGCCGTAAAGGATCGCATATCTTC
Organism: Xylaria sp. FL0933; assembly: GCA_022578765.1. Taxonomy (NCBI): domain Eukaryota; kingdom Fungi; phylum Ascomycota; class Sordariomycetes; order Xylariales; family Xylariaceae; genus Xylaria; species Xylaria sp. FL0933. The sequence goes on from MU389828.1 coordinate 41,061, forward strand.
AGCTGTCGGTACCGATGGGGACACGGGCATCCTGTTTGACGAGACTATTGCAGCCTACAGCTTTCGACGCAAGTCTGCCGAAGAGTATTTAGTATCAGCACTAATCGACTCCCACCAGAAGGCATTCCGGCCTTATTTAAGCAAACCTCAATGGACTACTATAAGTAGCGATTTGAACAGTGAGTAGCGGCCTTTATCACTTCGCTTTTAGACATATACTGATTGAGATAGTTGATCCGTCGCAACTCGCAATAACCCCGGAACTCGATGAGCCCTTAAAGGTTTGTCAACATGAAGATGTTTGCACGATCATTACTAACAGAATGATAGATCATGAAACGGAACTTGACATTCCTGGCCAACGCCTTAAGCACGGCCGTATATCGCCGCATTTGGCGAACGGCACTTGACAGACTTCAAGAGATGTTGTGGGGAGAGGTTCTTCTGAAACAGAACTTCACAACTCTAGGCGCCGCGCAGTTCGTACGAGACTTACAGGCATTATCTTCGCTGGTCGATCGGCATCTTCCAGATGGATCTCTGATCATGGGCACGCTGCAGGACGGCGCGCAGTTATTGAATCTTCCCATTGAAGCAAGTGATGGTGGTATCACGTTACAACAAGCTACCGACCGTTTATTCACGGATAATACAGAGGCCAAGAAGACGCTTGCGGAATTAGGTCTGGAATCGTTGACACCTGCGAACGCACGCAAGATATTACAGAGGAGGGTTGAGAATAGCGAATAGTAAATAGACATAGACGATCATGAACACTTCACATCGCATCTATGTGTATTGACCTTGCTCTATGACGTATATATCCGTGGGAAGAAGAGGCTTATCTGCAGCCCGCTAATCAGTCTACCTGATCAAACGCCAGAAAATGTAATAACCCAATATCAGACATGACACTTTCTTCGTTGCATCGCTTCTCAGCTTATAGCCCGCATCGTCGCTTCAACGACAGCGAAGGTCCCAGCACTGACAGGCATGGCACGCAGCAGCGTGGGCCCGATCCCCTTCCAGAAACCACGCATGCCCTCGGCCCGCCACGTCTGCGCGAAGCAGTCGCGCATGCTCTTGTACCGCATGGCGGACCCGAAGCCGTCCGTCTGCATCTTGCTCTTGACGACGTCGAAGGGGTAACTTCCCAACCAGAGGGCCTCGCCCGCGAGGCCGCCGTACAGCGCGACCTTGTACGCGGGGACCTCGTTGCGGGACACGCCGTTGCGCGCCGCGTCGGCGTTCATCATCCACTCGAAGGCGAGGAACCACATGCCGTAGGCCTGCGCCTCGCGGATCACGGTGACGGCCTCGCCGCGGTACAGGCCCTTTAAAATTCCCCCGCCGGTGGATGTGTTGCTGAGCTTGCGCACGCAGTCCAGGGGGCCTGAGTATAGACGTGCGGCGCCGTGGGGTTGTGTCTGTAGACGGATGCGCACGTGCTCGATGGGGCCTGAGATGATTGAGTTGGCGACGCCTGCGAAGGCGCCTGCGGCGTAGTACTGGCCGTAGCTTAGGTCCTTCTTTCCAATTCCATTTTTGGTGTTGTTGGCTGTCTCGAAGTACCGCTTCGCGTAGCCGAAGGCGCCGAACTGGATGGAGACGCAGGCGCCGATGCCCAGGAGGGGCGTCAGCGTGCCCTTGTAGAAGGCCAGGGGGCCTTCTTTGGCGTAGATTGTCGTCGCGGCGTTGAGGGCGGAGCTGTATTGCGTTGTTGTCTGGAGGCGCACTTTGACTATGTCGAAGGGTTGACCTAATCATCGCGGCATGATTGTTAGCGGGATATGCTTCGGGTTGTCCGTTTTATTTGTGATGTGTCTTTAATCCTGGTGGATCTTAGGGATCGTAGATATAGTCTTGTCACTCTTGTATATCGCGACACTCATAGCAGTCATGGTGTTGAACATGACGGCTTCGGCGTGGGTGTTCGCTTGGGGGAAACGGACTTTGTGATTCTCGTCTACTGCAGAATATCAATTGGGCTTGTACTGACCGATTAGAACCTGCGCAATGCCTCCTACGGCACCGGCGAACAGGTCCTTGGCCGTGTCGAGCGATCCCCCCTTCACATCAACTTCTTCCACTGCATCTGCCATTCTGCTACCCCGCGCTCACTCGCTCACTAACTCCTTCCGTAACCCAATCACCGAGGCCGTGTCTTTCGTGTGATCAGGTAGAGGCAGAGCTTCTGTGGGAGTCGTAGAAGGGGGCGGAAGGCCAGTGAGCGCGTCAGCAATTGGCCGTCGAGGAAATCGATGCCGGAAAAGAGTCGATGTTTGCTGTGTCGCCGATATAGGAGGGAACAAGACCCGGGGTGCTGGGAAAGATAAGAAAGTTAATCTGGATATGGACATGGGGTGCCTTGCTTAGGTACACACCTACGGTACAATCTTATCGCCGTTATCTGTGTTCTGCCATAGCACCGGCGGGCCAATAGGGTGTCTGGAATAAATAATACCAGTGGACCTCGTAGAGTGTCTAAGTACATCAACCCCCAAGCCGACGTGATGCATCGCTCTTCAGCCCTGCATTCCAATAAACTTGGGACAGGCTTCAGAGACATGAATTTGCAATACAGGCGGTATGTGGCTGTTGTTCAGGAAATAAGAAAATATTGGTAATTTCCACTTTCTCGAGCATGTATTCTGAAAGATTCTTGCGTTACTGTAAGCCACTATTCCCCCACTATACCCCTCGTTATGTTAGCCATGGCAGATTCTACATACAATCCAGTATTGGCCGGGGTAGCCACCTTAACTTCATATATTATCTTAGCAATTTGCCAGTATCGATGTGTTAAGGCTTTCAGGTAGGTACTCACCAATGACTTTCGGGTACGGTGTTTGAACTTTTGGAGCTTCTGTTCACGCCAAGAGAGGCGGAACTCCAGCGAACATCATATTGGATTAGTCCTCTGAGGCTGGCTTGACGCTTTGACGCTTGAGCGTTGCATATAGGCAGGCGACCCTTCAGTGCTGAACCTTAACTGTACACGCCTAACGTATTTACTGAATAGGTAAGCCTATAATACACTAGTCGGATGCGCTATCTACTGTAAGCGCGGGCCGCTCCCGTACGTACCTTAGCCACCATAGCGTTCATAATATGGTAGGTATTTCGTGCATTAGGGGCTTCTGCTAGCCTAATGAATACCTAGGTACAGTTCTTATGGCGCGTCCAGGCTCGTTAATCTCACGAACCCCCCCAAAAACCATCATGAACGTGGGAGCGAATCCGACACCCACGGTCCATGTGGCTTACTAATTCATGAGGATCACTACCAGCATTTCAAGTTCTGAGGCTGAAGACTTTATCTTTCAAACAGCTCTTGAGTGAATGATAATTACAGTGGTTGTCTGCTACACACCTTCCTACACGCCCTTGTATAAACAAAAAACCTTTAATATTACAATTGATATCTGCCGCCAACTGCGAGATTATGCAAGTCAACGGTCTCAAAGTCTATCAACAACGACCGCCTACTTTCTCCAAATTCGAATCGAAATTCCCACGACTGATCGCCATGCATTAATGGTTGACTTCGATGATCGGTCCTGTGTAAATCTTTCTGGCCCAGCCCGCATAATAGATCAAACTAAACAAGAGCACGGCCCCAAAGACCAACACAGAATAGTTGAAGGTTGCAGCCGTAACTTCTCGAACGGATGGCCAGAAGCTGAAGAAGAATATGTAAAGGAGATAGGAGCAGGCGAAGATGTTATTGGCAATGCCTGCCCACCCACGAAGTCGCCATGGGCCCCAGGTCAACGTTGAGCCCATCGTATTAACGAGCACGTCGTCATCCTGTCGTACACGAATGCCTCCGGTAGTTCTGCGGTAAAGGAGCAATGAAGCCGCGATAAAGTAGGAACCGAACAACCCGGCGATGGAGATTGAGATGACACCATTGAACGCAGTTGCATCTCCGATGTTGACCAGGGATAGAAGAATGGCGATAAATGTTGTGACGAGCACGGCGTATCGGGGAATGCCGGTCCTGGCACTGACCTTTTTCAGCAATTGCCAGCCGGGCAGCGCTCGATCACGCGAAAACGCCCAGTACAATCGCGATGTTGAAGCAATACAGTTGGTAGTGGCACTGAATGACATGACTACCACGATAGCAGCCATTACAGTTGCGCCGGCTGTAGATCCAACGGCGTGTTTGAAGATAGCCATGAAGGGATACTGGGGATTTTCAGCCAGCGCTTGATCGATATCGCCAATTGAAAACAGAGTTGCAATCAAGAGAGCGAAGCCTAATGTGCCGTTGATAGCGAGACCAGTCAAGAGGGAGCGAGGTATGACCATGGCAGCATTTCGAATTTCTTCGGACATCTAATATTAATCAATGATTAGCATACGCCAGATCGTTGAATTACGAAAAAAACCTGGAGGAGTACTTACGTGGATGGCGCCGTCACCACCAAGAAACGCAAACACGTTTCCCATAATACCAATACTGAATGACAGGCCTTGTGTTTGCCAGCCACCCAGATTAAGAAAGGTATTGAATACATCAGTGGGCGTGTTATGCTGGCTTAGCAGAGCCAAAGGGAAAACGACAGCGAAGAAGCCAAGGACTAAGCACTCAGTTAGTACCGAGTCATCACAATTGCGCTCTGCCGTTATTTTCCACGGACGCAACGCTTTCAGGTTACGATCTTGTCCCGCGGAGAGATTTCCCGTCCCCCAAATTTCGCGCAGTAGGTGAATGACAGTAAACTTTACTTACTATGAAGAACAAGCACAAACCCCTCGAACTTTGCGAGGAGAACTCCGATAGCTGCGTTAACAGTGTAACCGAATAGCACAACACCCCAAAACAGGAGTGTTCCATGCCAATTCTTCATGTTCTCTGCATATTCCGGATGGGTGAGTAGTATAAGGCCTTGAATCATCGTGCCCGTGACGAAACCACCCGACGCGACTAGTGCCTGCCAACCTGTAAGGGTCAACCAACCGGTGAGATAACCCAGAATCTTCCGGCAGCTCGGCGGTGCAAGCATAGAAACCCAGTGATACTGTCCTCCAGAGGTGGGTGCCATTGAAGCCAATTCAGAGAGGGTGATGAATACGGATAGAGTGCCAATCCAGACAACAAGAAACCCATAGATGATGCCAGAGGGACCGCCACTAATGGGATATTATCAGTCAACGATATACTATGAAGTATTCGGAGAGGCACATACTTCTGGAGTCCTGCAAGAAACGTACTGTCCGATTGTTAGCCATCTTGTTCATTCGGCTTCTTCACAAGCGCCGACTTACATCAATGAGCCTTCCCAAGTAATGAGCACCGTACAGCTAAACCCAAGGATCGTCAAGAAGCCAAAGTTTCTCTTCAATACCGGCTTCTTTCCAAGACGAGCCAGAGCAATATCATCACGTGAGTCACGTCCTGAAGTGGCCGATGCCGTTACCCCATGTCGCATGCCCACTTTCTCACTGTCGGAATCCATCGTTGGTTGAGCACAAGTCGTGTGGGACGTATAGACTCAGAAACCCTTGATAATGATGATGACGAAAGCGAATAGGACGATGGAAGGTCAGAAGAAACGGGAGAAACCACGTGGTAAAAATGCTTTGAAGAACCCCGGGGTTCAATAGGGGTCTTCCAGGAGAAACCAACCACTGAAACTAACCCATGGTAGGCGAGGGTTGTGTAGGAGGGTAGAATCGGAAAGCGAGGAATCTTTTGACGAACGCCAGTATTGGGAGTATCAAATCGAGCCATGTCGTTTAACAAGCGACCACCGGCCCAAGACTTCGTGGGGTCTATCCGGACCAATTGAGACGTCGCACAGTTCAGCTCGAGTCAACGGAATACCACCCCCTCAATCAATAGTCGTCATGCAACGTAAGACTACCACATACTGGAGTACGCAGTACATACGAGTAGTACTGAGGTGCATAACACTGCAGATTCCAATGCTACCTCGTCCTTCTTCTTTTTTACCTTTTCAGTACCAAGACAACATCCACTCCACCCGATGAGTCCTGACGATAACTGCGTTTGATTGCCTTCCCCTTGTACGCCCAGCGATGCCGGAGTCTAGACTCTGTCGGTTATGTCATGGAAATAGACACTTTCAATATCTCGTCACATGTCTTGTAACTATCTACGCACCTATTCATAGTCACCTATGTCGCATGTGTCACCGTAACGCCACCAAGATCAAGTATTAGTGTACACCGGAATTAGCCGTGGCTGCGTTTCTTCTTCAGCCGTTATCCCCCCCCTCATTGCCTGCATGGAATAGAAGTGCTAGAGAACACAGGAAAGGTCTCGGAAGTGGGAGCTGAGATTTCAGGGACAGCAAGCGAACTCATCCGGTCTACCGTAATCCTTAACGCACTCTGTACAGCATTTGACTCCTGACATCCTGGCTACTCCCCTCGCAGCTTGTGAAGGGCACCTGAAATTCAACAAAACTGATTTCTATCGTTCTTTGTATCGATATGATTACTACTGGCATTACTTTTTCGCTGGCAAATCGGGTATCTATGTCGCTGAGAAAAAAGGAGGAAAATAGAAGCTACTTGTACACATGCTTGATAGCAAAACAGGGTATTTGTCTTCGTCCCATACCGTTAGATGGCAGATTTTGACAGGGCTCTGTCATACAACCATCCCTCATCACAGATATACTTGAGTAAAGATATACCCCTCCATCATTAGGCATTATCATTTTTGAAAAGGAAAAAGCAAAATGGTCGTAATGGCAAGTGTCAGCATCTGCTCGCACGATAAGAGCATGCTGCTGAACTGTTCGTAATTCCCATGTCATATCCGCCCGATCCATTCCTGTTTCCTGAAAGCTCCTCTTCCGATCCGTGAATACTTTCCACGCGATTAACATTTGATTCGAGACTTTCCATAAAAGGTTTGAGATATGGTGCGCATGCTGTGATAGTACTTATGACCAGGGTTGTCTGGTTCAGTATCACCGGTAACCATAGAGTATCCGTCGGATCTGAATATGAGAATACTTCTAAGAATACCGTGAGCTGCGCTATAGAAATACCGACCACTCTGATCCCAGTTAGCCACTTCCATCAGCGAGACGGGGATGCCACTTACAGCAGTCGGACGAGAAACATTGATAGAATGATGAGCCTTTTCGAACGGGGGATCTGTAAGTTTCCTATGATAAAGACGTAGAGTGCCACGGTGAGAAGGTCGGTCACGATGTTCAAAATCGCGACATAGGTCCACCATGCTCTCTATGGCGGTTTTAGCATTCTCGGCTAGGATCAAGTAAAAGATGGTGAAGCATACCCTATCAACACACTTAAGACCGTGAACATAATCCCACGGCGTCGGTAGTGAACATTGGAACAGACAGATTAATACGGCAGTGAGCGCCCAAAGACCGATGAGAGCCTGAAGAACCCAGTCGAGTTTTCTGTGTGTTGCACTTCGACTAAGTTGTCGAATGAAAGTAGATATTGACACTTTGATGAGGGCCAATGCGATGATGAAGAAAACGACACTTGCGTATTCCGCCTTTGCACATTCACCCGTCAGCTTTTCGCGCACGTCCAGCTATGCATAGAAAGGACAATACCTTGAGAAAGTTATCGAGCGCCACGTTGCTCATCTCACTTGTAGGGTGCCCAAGATCATCCGCGACACCTATAGATATCGAGATGCATTGGGCCAGGTATGCAGTCTGTTTGAAGTCAGGTGTTGAACCCCCTGGTGCGCCATAGAACTGCTAAAAACTTACCTGAGCGGCTAGCATGATGTAGTCATCCCAGCCTAGCTTACGAGTCATAGCATATTTCGTCCCCAGGCGTGCTGCCACTGTCAACACGGACACGACGAAGATGAACCAGAGGAGAAGCTGTATCGTGCTACCCTGGCCCGTAGCGGCGACATCTCTTCCATTCATCTCGAACTCGTCTTGAAAGTATAGACCTAGCAAATAGCGATTCCAAAGAAAAGGGCCAATTAGTGTAATTAGAAGTGGTGATTGAAAAGAGGGCTAGCTTTCAACTTCAATGACCTATATTATTATTCCCGGCGTGAGTTCGCGAAAACGCCTACCAAGCCGGCTCGAAGGAGGCCGGATGCATTAGGGTTCATTGAATTTGGTAAGAATGTATTAACGTGCGGTGAGCGGCTCCGTAATTAACATGTGTTCTGATTTTGCCTTACCCGGAATCCGTGAATTCTGGGCGTATTAGGTGATGTCGCATCGATATGGGGGGGAGGACCAGACTATACTGCCATACTATACTACTATAAGCTGACCAGATCGGATGTGACATAAATGCTAGAAATAACGCGCGACTGCATTAATCGGGCCAGCTCAGGCTCCAACTGGCCGTCACTCGTCACTTTTGGTATATTCACGTTACCGCGATACTACATGAGCGCTGTGTTCGTATGCTGTACCATTCACCATGCGGAACAGCGTTACTCTGGGTGTGGTGGTGGGCAGGTCTGATGTACTGTAGGATATAGAAGAAATCCCTGAGAGGAAAGCATGGCTTGGCCAATTGCCGAGATCTCGCTGACCGAGATGGGCCTCGTCTACCCCGATCCAGTAAGCTGTAAGCATGGTATGACGAATCGCCCGTTTTTCTATGCAAAGCACGTAGTACCATGCATGAGAGGACGGAGAAACGGCTGAGGTTGCGATGCCAAGTAACTGCTGTACTGCTGTACTGCTATAGGACTAAACTGGGCAGTGCTGTAATACTGCAGTGCTTCTTTGTTTGCCTTCTGTGTCCCCCTTCTGTGTGAGACTTCTGGTGAGACAGACAAACAGCACTTATCAGGTGGCCCCCATCTGTCTCATGCAGTGGCGTCTGCCGTGTAACGTGATTTCCCTTTTCCCCCCTCTTCTATTGACCCTTTATCTCAAGGGATAGAAGGGTGGAATGTTCCGCGACCTTTTCCCCCCTCTATCAGCTGCAGGCCTTGCTTCGGCGCCTAACTTCCCGAACCAATTACCCCGTCATAATCAACAACAGACCGTTGAGGCGATATACGCTGGGCGTTTAGTAGCTAGCTCAGATTAATTATCATCATTTGTCGCTTGTTGCTCAGTCGGTTTGTTGGAACAGCGGACTATCACAGGCCCATATCTTCGACCTTCCTGTGTTCACATTCTTCCTGCCTTAGACATTCCACAGCCAAGACTTCATCCCCCACACAATTCTACAAGTCACAATTACGAGTGATGGCGCTGGTTCTTAAGGAAATCGACCCAGAGAAAGACTTCCCGGCGCTAGCCAGGTGTCTCTTCGAGTCGTATGAGGACCCTCCCCAAAAGTTCTTTCACGTGTTCTTCCCGATTCACGGCACTGGAGATGAGGCTCGCGAAGAGGCCATCAAGGAAGCTGCCGACCGGTTGAAATTATGGCATACACATGATCCTTCTAGCTACTGGCAGAAGGTAGTCGACGAAGAAACCGGGAAGATCGCAGGAGGCGCTCTGTGGAATATCCATGAGCAGAATCCGTTCGCTAATCCCGCTCCTTCGGCACCCACGTGGTTTCCGGATGATGGGTCACGAAGATTCGTCGAGAAAGCACTTGAAAACCATACTCGACCACGGTCCAAGGTAGCCCAAAAACCTCATGTCTGTAAGTCAAGCGCTTCTCCGTACAAAACTCGGCGATCGCTTACCCAAGTTGAGATCTCTTCATTATCTTTACTCATCCTGACTACCGCCGCAAGGGGGTTGGTCAACAGTTTATGGATTGGGGTATGAAGAAAGCCGATGACATGAAGGTAGACTTCTACCTGGATTCAACACCTTACGGAAGACCATTGTATGAAGCGAATGGGTTTACCTACATCGAGGAGAATGTAAACATACCCACAACCGAGGAACCAGATGAGAAATGGAAAGAGATCGAGAACAAAGTCGGTCCTTTCACTTTCTGGCTGATGTGGCGCCCTTATGGTGGTAAGAAGCCGTCTGAGGCGGAATGAAGATGTTTATTCGGTCAAGTCTGTCAAGTTTGGGATGGTATAGGTCGGCACTCTGGAATTTCTTAGCACTATACACTTTTCACAAGTAAAGTCTATTTGGTAAAATCTTCGGCACTGAGTGACAGATTATCTCGAATGATGGCTTTTATTTGCAAGTAGAAGTTGCACTCGAGGTTCTCTCTTAAGGTAGCTCACACCTTCAAGACCTGCTAATAGGAAAAAGAGCTGGCCTGGTGAGCCAATTTGAAATGTGTGAAGAGAAACTATTTCTCTACTCGGTGATGATATTACGACCCGTGTGTTTCATGAAGAGCGAATACAAGGAGCAAGACGTCAAGCATGCTAGTCGCCGAGCGAAGGAGCACACCGCACACCCACTTTCAAAATGCATAATGGAAGCATCAGAGCATCATTGTGATTGAGAGAACTTGTGTATTTAGAGATTGCTTAATAAGCTAACAAGAGTCCTACAAAGGAAAGGGCTGCAGAGTCACACGCAGTGACTGCAACATGTAAGGTAATCCAATACTGATCAGCTCACCCCACGCATCATTCTCCAATCACCCCATCCCTGCAGTCGCAGTTAGCCAAGAGAGATAGATTGGTAGTGAGATATGCAGGACAAACGTACTGCGGGTTAGAAGCGGATTCGTGCGGAACCCTTAGCCGACAGGAAGGATTCCGATTGGGAAAGCATTGGTGCGAACATCAACACCTCCCCCAACAGGAAGTATTCCAACGGGGAAAGCATTTGTACGGACGTCAACACCGTCACCGACGGGGAGTATTCCCACAGGGAAAGCGTTGGTTCGAACATCGACGCCATCTCCGACGGGGAGGATTCCAACGGGGAAGGCATTCGTGCGAACGTCGACGCCTCCAACAGGAAGTATGCCGACGGGGAATAAGTTGGCGCGGGCGTCGACTTTCGTCTCGCTGGTTTGTGGGAGGTTGACTTTAACCCATTCCTCTGAAGGAACGGGCGCTTGGGTGTTGACGCTGAGCTTCCATGGCTGGATTCTTTGGTCCTGAGCGGCTTCGCGGAGCTTGGCTTGGACGAGAGCTTCGTATTGGTTCGACATGTTCGACGATGTGTTTGACTGGTGATGAAATGTAAGACTAGAGATCGAACTTGGTGAGATGTTGATTCAGTCCTGAAGATGGGTCTGCCGACGCTTTATTCTTATAGAGTTTCTACAATGCCTTAGGTAAATAACATTATAAGGATGGATATCTAGATTTTTCTCCCCGCACTTGTCCAGACCCTCAAGATGTCTTGAACTTTTGCGCCCTTGCCACATCACGATGTGCGTAGGATGAATGGTAGGATGACCGATGCTACCCCACGTAGTTACCCCTCGTCCGTTACACATGAAGCCTTCTATCGTGAGCTACGGGTCTGCCTGTCACACCCTTTTCTGATATTCTTGTTAGAATGTTCAGTATCATACGATGACCAGATAGATTATGCACCACCGTAAGAATTTTTGGAGCAGGATCTCAGCCGGTCAGACTATTCATCCGTCTATCACTTCGCAAAGCGAACAGCGAAGTCAGGTTTTATAACTTCCTTCTCGAGATAAATAGTCTTCAGCTGATGCGCAGGACTCTATTTTGACTTCCTGTCTGAGGTGACATCAATGAGACCCAAATCCAACAGATGGAAAGTTGCAGAAATTCAGGGGTAAGGAATTCACTTACCATTCATAGTCAACCTTTGAAAATGGTGTGAGTGACATTTGAATCTGACTACATTGAACCAGCAAACGTAGATTTCCACCGACGAAATAATGCATTTTCGCGATATCAGCGCTCACTATCATCCTGGCGCCCGCGTTTCCTACGTCTACCCTCGACTATACTCTTTTTATCATCCCAACGCTGACAAAGTTTTTCACAATCTTCCTGTTCACCAAGAGTACTGGTAGATCCTCTACCAAGTTTTTCTGCGATGGCTGAAACTGCCTTTGTCCGATTTCTTCAATGGAGCTCACTATACGAGAAAGAACGCCCTTTTCAGATATTTACGGACCTTCTACCGGAATCAAAAGATCAAAGAACGACAAATCTAGCTTGGGATGAGAGACAGATTGAGGTTCACGACTTCAGGGCCGATTCAAACCAGTTCCAGCTTGATAGTCATGGTTTTACTACACGTCGTCTGCCAGGATTCAGTGATCTTCTAGACCGGGAATTTATTACATCGCAATACTTACCTGCTGTCAAGAATATGCTTCAATCTCAACTTCAAGATGTCGGCACGGTGTTTGTGTACGATTGGCGAGTAAGACACAAACTGCCCATCCGAACTCGGCTTCCTGATCTGTACTTACTTATCACTCAAAGATACGGAACAGTCGCCCCGATACAACGGATAAACAGATCAATTTCAGTGACCAGACACAACCGCTCCTTCCCAGTAACTATGCTCATATAGATGCTGGGCCCGTTTCTATCTTCCAACGCATTCAAAATAGCTTCCCAGCAAGTGCAGATAATATCATACGTCAACGCATCAGAGCTGTCAAGTGAGTTGTCTTCCACATGTATCCACCATAATGCTATTCTTGTTAACACAGTATGGTTTTTACTTAGTGTGTGGAAGCCACTATGCAATCCTGTTGAAGAATGGGCGCTTGCAGTTTGTGACGGCACCACAGTCAAGCCTGAGGACCTCGTGGAGACAGACTCAGTTCGGCAAGGTAGTGTTAGCACCAACTACTATGTCAAATACGCACCAGAGCAGATGTGGTATTATCTAAAGCATCAATCCCCTGATGAGGCGCTGATATTCAAGCACTTTGACTCTGAACCGGATGTGCGGGCACCATGTAAGGAGGGTCTCACACTTCTCACGCTGAATGGATAGCTAACTAAGCCAATTAGATGCGTTGCACGCTAGTATCAGGCAGGACGTGCCGGTAAGCGCAAAGCCAAGACAAAGCATCGAGGTCCGGACGTTGATATTCTCCGATAACTTTGACCCTGAAGGGGAAGTCTAAGTGGGGGATTTGGGGGTGTGGTAGATCCGAAGATAGGAGGATCCATGTCGCTGGCCGTACAGCTTTCTACATCCCCTCTGCTTTACGAAACAGACGTCTTATCAAGTCAGACTTAGTCGGCCCGTCATCGCAGGGCGATGGAGAACTACCCGCTGAAGTAATTTGACTTGAGTGAGACCAAAAAGCAATATACCCGAAACCGTTCTCAAAGGAATATTTTTTTGCAAGCGGTTCCTAGATGTGCTGCCCAGACGTGACGCCTTAACAATTATCTAAATATAGCATTTTTCTGTCACAAGCCAGATTATAGTAGCCAAGATGCGTCAACATTCAGGGCGGTGAGAACAGAATCGACCGCATCGGTCATTATGATATCGGTGGTCACACTACCTTTTTCTGGCCATCGGCAGAGAACGGAAGCCTGCCGCCACAAAACGCCACACCCGAAGCTTAAAGGCTTGGCAGACTTCTTGCCAAGGAAATCCGTCGACCTACCTACTTAGGGAGGTATGTGACATGAATACAACTCTACCGCAGAAAAGTCGTAGGACATCTGCAATATATCTCACAACTCCAACCGATTGGTGTCAATACGGAGAGGGCGACGTGGTATTGTTGCTACATTGTATTAGGTCATTCATAAGACGCAGTGAAAGTTACACCGCGCCGATGATGTGTGATTTGGCTGAAGGACAATGGAACCCACCTTGCGACGAAAGTCGGAATCCAGACCTGCCTTACGCATCTGGACTGCACGTCTGTCACTCAACATGCAACGTTGAATGCGGCGCGATATTGTGAGAGGCGAGTGTAGGATTAGAGTGATGCCCATTTTAACACACAAGTTGTCAACACACAAAGTCCCCGAACCCGTATCCGACAGGTCACATTGCATGGAAAAATGTAACCCCTTATCGCCTATACATTCCTTGATGCTCACTCTTCAGCACTTAGCCTACGGTGAACTGAGAAAGATAGGGGCGCAGTATGGTCACTGCGACACATTGAACTTGTACCTGGTCTACCCAGTCATTCACAGGAGGGGTCGGCAGATCGTCCAACCAGAGCCGCATCAGTCTTACCTGGAGTACCATGCATAGATAGTACCGTACCTTAGTGGGTGCGCCATCTTTAGGCTACGTCAGGTATTCATAAAAGCCACAATTTAGGAGTTGCTATTCATGTTACCGTGATATCAAAGTATACTGACCACGGACCTTGATTAGGCGGGGAACACAGGAGCACAGGGCACTTCTTTGTTCCCCTCACCCTATATTTCCGTCATCGCTTTATTCTCTTTGCCTAATTATTCACCCCTCTTCGTGGTAGTTCCACGCCAAGCTTAAGGCTCACGATTAATTCAAGGGTCCTTCTTCTAGTCGTCTAGTACGAAGACATCAAGATGGAAGCGTCACAGGCGGAAACTGAGGCGCTCTCTCATGCGAATCTCGAAAAGGGTTCGATGTCAGCAGGAATAGAATCTTTAGACGATGATGGATCACGGACAGTGCAGGTACGGTATCCTGCGTCTCAAACCATAGTCGGAGTGTCATCGAAACTAACTGATAACCTTAGAGTGTCTGGAGGGCACACGATGATCCTCAACGTCCGTTGTACTGGCCTCGTCTGAGAAAATGGACAGCGACAATGATCATGTCGGCCTTCTCATTCCTTCAACCACTATCAGAAACCATGCTTGCGCCGGCTGAGAAGAAGATTTCGGACGACCTACACATCACACAAGCGTATCAGTGGTTGTTGGTGAATTCTTTAATTTTGGTCGGGGTTGGGTTGTCTCCGTTGCTTCTGGCACCCCTATCTGAGGTGTACGGTCGCAAGCCTGTCCTCATTGCTGCTAGCACAGTCTTTGTCATTTGGAATGTAGCGTGTGGTGCATCCTCTACCCTTGGCCAGTACGTATTCCTCCCTATCCTTCTTTTCTCGTGTTTCGACGGCCTGTGAACTATCATGACCCCTCCCGGAGGACTCACAAATGACACTCGGAGTCGCGATTACTGACTCTAGGTGTTAATATCAGAATATTGGCTTTCCGACTTCTCTCTGGCTTTGGAGCCAGCGTGGCAGATGCGCTCGCCGGGGGCCTTATGAGTGACCTTTGGAGCGCTGAGGAAAGAGGGAGAGCCTTTGCCTTCTACATGGCCGCTCCCCTGCTGGGACCTGCTCTAGGCCCTATCTTAGGCGCATTCATATCCGAGGGCACCGATTGGCGGTGGATCTTCTGGGTCACATCCATCGCGTCCGCTGTCGTGATAGTCATCGCAGTTTTGTTCCTGCACGAAACCTACGAACCTAGACTAGAGCAGCTGCGAAGAAAGACGGCTCAAGGTTCGTCGAAGTCACCTATTTCAGCTCAGAGCGCAAAGACCTTTTTCGACCTTATGAGCACGAACTTGCAGAGACCGTTTCGCATGTTGGGCACGCAGATTATCATCCAACTTCTGGCTTCGTATATGGCACTGCTATACGGGACTATGTTCTTGTTCCTGTTTGTGTATCCTCTTCTTTGGACCGAGAAGTACGGAGAGAGTGTGAGCATTGGAAGCTTGAACTACATATCCTTCGCCGCCGGACTCATCCTCGGCGTAAACATTGCCGGTCATCTCAACGACTACATCTACCTCAAGCTCAAAGCGCGCAATAATGGGGTTGGTCGTCCCGAGTTTCGTGTTCCTCCCATGATCATAGGAACCGCTCTTGTCCCAATAGGTCTCCTATGGTGGGGATGGACAGGGCAAGCAAAGCTTCACTGGATTTTACCGAATATCGGCAGCTTCATACTGGGCACAGGAGTCTACGTCTGTTCTGGATGTGTCTCAGTTTATACTATTGATGCTTATAACCGATATGCCGCGTCAGCTGTTTCCACCAATCTAGTAGCTCGAAGCCTGACTGCCGCCTTCTTCCCCTTATTCGCGCCATATCTATTTAATGCCTTAGATTTTGGGCTCGGTACTACTGTTCTCGCTGGTGCATTCGCGGTCCTCGGATCGGCGGTTGTATTCACCTTGTGGTTCTTTGGTGAAAAGCTTCGGGCTCGCAGCCCCTATTGTGCTGCTGGCAACACTTAGGGGTAATTCTCCTCGGGAAAGACAACGTCATTTTTATTACTCGTTTGCTTTAGATGAAAGAGAAAGATCTAGATATGGCGCAGTGGTTCTTCAACTCACTGTACTTCAATTTTGTGCTTGAGCCTCAACCACTTACGTACGCTCTAATCTTCGATAACTTCTCCGTACAAGAACATAAACCAAATAAACTTGATTCCAAAGCTATCGATCATATTGTTGATATTGGTTAGAAAGCGACTCATGCGCAGATGTATTAGTTAAGAAGCAACATGAATGAGACTAGCCAGTATTCGGTGATTCCATCATGTTGGGTGCTATGGACTGTCACTGATGCAACAACACTCATATTCTAAACCTACGAACTGTGGGGTATTCGCAAGTACTGATAATCAAGTGTTTAAGTCTCGTCTATTCAATTATATCAATTTCCCATGATCGCATTCATAATGACGGTTCGGTCAAAATTTCCACCACAAAGCACAATGACACTAGTTTCACCCGTCAATGTTCGCGCAACCTTGGTGAAACCCGCAAGAGCAAGAGCAGCAGAACCTTCGACAATCATATTCTCCTTGTAAGCTAGTTCTTGCAAGGCCAATTTGATTTCTTCCTCGTCACATTCTACGACGTGGTCTACAACCGACATCGCGAGCGGAAGCGTGATCGTATTTGCGTCTATACCACCCGCGACAGCATCGGCTAGAGTATTCAGGTGTTCCGTTTCCACCACATGACCTGCCGCCATGGATTCGGCAAGGGCTTTTGAGTTGGTTGCAGCCACACCATATATCTTCGTACGTGGACTGAAGGCTTTGATGACCGACCCAATCCCACTGATTAGCCCGCCACCACCCATCGCGATGAAAACATTATCCACTTGATCGCACTGCTCCAAGATTTCGAGACCGATCGTCCCTTGTCCGGCTACAATATCGGGGTCGTTGTAAGGGGAGATATAAGTATAATTTTGAGACTTGGCGAGTTGCTGCGCATGCTGTTCTGCCAGACCCGTCTCGCTGCCATGCAGAATCACGTCTACCCCGTATGACTTGATCTTTTCCAGTTTCTCAGGGACCACCGTTTCTGGCAGCACGATTGTGAGTTGTTTGGAGAGAACTTGGGACGCCAACGCAGCACCGATTCCGTGATTGCCTGACGATGCCGTGATTAAGCGTCCATGATCGGGCTGAACAGACAACTTGGACATTGCGCCTCTGATCTTGAACGACCCTGTTTTTTGAAAGTTCTCTAGCTTGAAGAGGACCTTGTGACTGGGATCCCTGGTAGTTGTCCGTGATGGAACTAGGGGGGTCTGGTAAATATGGCCGCGGATGCGGCCCCTTGCTTGAACAGCATGAGCTGCCACCTTGAAATATGGTTCTGTTAGGCTCGTGTCGGCCATGATTCATCTATCTCGTTGTCAAAAAAATTTTCAGATAAAGGGTGACGAAGTAAGCATCGAGAAGATTGGCCCCTCATTTCATCGCGTGCAGAGATAAAAGTAGCGTTTGCCAAGAGTGGAGCAATGAACTCCATGACATGTAAGCTTAGTACATTATGCCCATTCGTTGAAAACATCAACCACTAACCATCTTAAGAAATGACAAGCGAAGACTTCTACGCACCATCGAGCAACTCACGCTTTCAGAACCGAGAGGTGTTATACTTAGTAGCGATAGTTCTCATAATCAGTCTAGTCTCCTTTTATAACGATGAACACGTCATTGACCCATTGTCTGAAAGTTAAGATCTAACTTCCGTGGGTCAACAAGTCAGTATTGACTAGGAAAACATAGGTGAGTCTTGGCTGGTTATGAGTACTTCTCTGATCAAAGGAGCTTAAAGTATTCTCCTGATGAGTTTGGGGTCTATACGAGAAAGAGTGCAGAAGCCTAGATTGGTATGGCCCACCATGATAGTGTTGCCGGGATTCCTTGATGGCTCGACCTTTTTCTTTCGTCTTATATTGTCATCGCCGATGGTACAGCCGGCAAACTCGTGAGACACGGACTTAACACGAATCGCCGCGGCGTTAAAGATTCGAATGCCGTTACTTACAGAGCTCTGATTAGAAACGCTCTTGTTCACCGCTGTGTTACTGCGATCTAAATCGCGTGAACCTATATGAACTCGAGAAGAGACGACCACACAGAACAACAACATCTTGCGTAGTGCTTCCCATCCTTTCTGGAATCAAAGACAAATCTAAGCAGTTATGGCGGCCTACGATAGAACCACCGAGGGTCGAGACCTTGTTCATAAGTTCAGCTCACGTGTGAGAGGCAAGACTTGTGAGTATGCCTTTCTGGTCTTCATGAATTTTACCTTGATCTAACTATTCAAGTCCTTCTAACTGGACCAACACCCGGAGGTATTGGTGCCGAAACTGTCATTTCTCTCGCCGCGGAATCGCCAGCTATGCTTATTCTTCTCGGTCGTTCGGAAGCGAAAGCACAGCCCACGATTGATGCCATTAAAGCAATGAACGCGTCGATTAATGTCAAATTTATTGAGGTGGACCTAGCATCACTTCGAAGCGTACGCACAGCCGCGAAGGCTATTCTTGACGACAGCACCGTCACCAAAATTGACGTTGTCTTCAATAATGCTGGCGTTATGGCCACCCCCCAAACATTGACGGAGGATAAGTTGGACCTTCAGCTCGCTGTGAACCATCTCAGCCATTTCGTCCTTACCAACATGATTATGCCAAAGGTTGTGTCTGCCGGCCCTGGATCACGTATCGTGGTTGTCACAAGTTCCGCTCACAGATATACCGGGGTTCGCTTTGAAGATCCAAATTGGACTGAACCGGGCTCATATCGTGAGATCGGAAGCTATGGACAGTCCAAATCCGCCAACATCCTATTCGCAGTAGGGCTTAATCAGCGGCTTCGTACTAAAGGGATTCATGCATATGCACCAACACCGGGCATTGTTCCAACTGGGTTGCTACACCATGTTAATGCGCTCGGCGCTAGAGGATCAGAGATTCTAGAAGAGGCGGCGTGGAAAGTCAACGGTATGTCCATGTCGGCTTCAGGTGATTTTGAGCCGGTCAAGACTTTGCAGCAAGGGTGTGCATCCCTGATTCGTGCTGCTCTTGATCCCGATATTGTTCATGAAAATGGCGTATATATAAGCGACGCAAATGTGACAACGGACCCTGAAGTTGTGAAGCGTTGGGCTACAGACGTCGACGTGGCAGAGAAGTGCTGGAAACTGAGTGAAAAGCTGGTTGGTCAGAAATTTGATTTGTAAAATTCTTTGCATTTTGTACCGAGTAGATTAGCTCACCTATTGGGGCACAAGCCAGGCCATAGGGCGGAAAGAAACTAACCGTGTGTTGCTCAATAATAGATGAGATATGGTCAAGCAAGAATCATTAAGCAGCTGTGAAGTGTCTACTGAGATTTATATACTCTCAGCTTTTTTAAAAATTTAGAAGTTACATTAAGAAACTTAAGCATTATATATTATAAAAGAGAAAAATCTAACTTTTAATAAAATCTATATTTAATAAGTTATTTAAATATTTTAATTTTTAAATTTCGATTAAAGGTTTTATATATAAAAAATAATAATTTAATAAACATTAAAATTAAAAATTAAATTATATATATATTAACTTAAGCTATAAATATTATAATAAAGATAAAAATTTAATATTTTATAATATATAAACTTTTTATATAAAATAATTATTTTTATTTTTAAAAAACGCTTAAAATTTTTATATATAAAAAATAATTATTTATTTTAAAATTAAATTAAAATTTAAGTTTTAAAATATTAACTTAAGTTATATATATTATAATAAAACTAAAAATATTATATTTCTTTATATATAACCTTTATATATATAATCATTATTTTTATTTTTAAAAAGCGCTTAAGTTTTTTATATATTTAAAATCATTTTCGCCTGGGTGTCTACATGTCTCATGGTATATGAACTATGAATGACATCTAACACAGTACCGTTAGAGAGTTGAACAGCATTCCATTCTTAGCTTGAATTGATATCGAGTATCTGTATATCAGTACGTAAGGTCCTGGCTATTCCTTTCAACCGTTGGTCCTCTTCGCGCGCAGTTTCATTTCGTGGTACATAAGTTAGGTCTGAACCTATCGGAGATTATCACTATTCCCGACACTTCTCTTCATGAGTACATAGATCTCGACCGGGATGATATGTAGATAGCGGCCGACGCATAGTAGACTAGCCCACCTCAGTTAAGATGGACAGAATCCCATCGACATGTATTCTACTAGTAGTGCTATCCTTTCCGCCCCATCTCTTACTAAACCGCACTATGATATGGCATGATCAAGACCTGTTGCCCGGCTTTCTACCTGCCATGTGTGGGTCGTCTATAACACCCGAGCTTCTATGCGCCTTAGACTAGGTAGTGGCGGGAAGGGTCCAATCCACTACATTCTCACTTGACGAACATAAGAATTGTTCTATAGCTGGCCAGAATGCACAACTTCCTGTGCTAGACTCTTCACTTAGTGCTCTGCCTCCAGCGATAGTGCTGGCAGCCCGTATAGACATGAGGTGACCGACCCTATTGTAATTAGGTAGTCATCACTGCGACCTGGACCTGGCGTGCTGCTAATTCATGTGGCAAGTCATTTATCAAAGTCGCGAGATCTAATTAGGAATGATTTGTGTTGCACGTCGTTCCGTACCATTAATTTTTTGAGCTTCTCGAATTGTGACTTCTGTCGAAGTCATCATTAAATACTAAAAGGAGGCTCCCTACCAGCAAGTAAAGAATTATCAACTTAATCCATCTCAATAAATCCCCTCAATATGCCCTTTTCCTATGTAGATTTTTTCCGCTTCACTTCAGGCCAGATCGTCGACTGGCCGGTCCATGTCGGTGTCATCGTCACCTGGGGCGCTATTTCCCAAGATTTTCTCCAGGGCCGCCTCTCATTCCGGAGTATCAACCTTTTTATGAGCCTGTGCTGTCATGTCACCTTAAGGCTCTCCCTCCTCGTCCTCCTCCTCCAGGTCTATGGCCGACTTCTCCTTCAACCCTCCCCAGCGAGAATGGCCGTGGGGTTTCATCCCACCAGCAAACGGCGCAGGGGCGAAATATTCAGCTTCATCATCGTCTGGATCACCAGACGCCCCAGCCGAGGAAGCTCTGCCTTCAGTCCAAGCCTGGAATTCGAGAAGGCGTTTATGCATCTTTGCGCTACGACGCGCTTGGGAGGTGATCCGCCTCTTGCTGTAATGATGTATCTGTACAAATACTCGGTCACCGGGCGTCAATCTGTTAGCGGCAGCGTAAGAAGCCCCAAACTCCCCGAGCTGACTCAGAGTAAATGAGCCCGACACATTTCTCCCAGTGATGACTGGCTCTACGCCCTTGAGAGGGTCCACCGATTGGGTGCCTGCACTCTCAGCAGGGGCACCACCACCATCACCACCACTACCACCCATAATAACCCCTGCACGAGTACCACTCCCGGCACCGGCAGCACCAAACCCAGCAGCAGCAAGGGCGGCGGTAATAGTAGCATCAAGTTCAGGATATTCTACGTTAGTCGAAGAGGTGGAACCACCACCAAAAGAAAAACCTCGGAGCTGGCCATCACGCTCTGCCACAGCCTGTTCCATGGATTTGCGAGATCGCTTGATCTCGTCTAACTCCGCCTTCACGCTCGCCAACTCTGCGTCCTTCTCTCTGATTGTCTTCTCCATCTCTTCGAACAAAGCATTCTCCATCTGCCGCACCCTCTCTCTCATCTCTTTAAACTCTTGCTCCCTATCGCCCAGTGGAGCTTTGGCCTCAGAACCGCCGCCACCACCGCGATCGCCACCATGCCCCCCGCGGGCCCCACGAAATCCACCTCTTGCGGAACCAGACAGAGGCCCATCAAGATGCGGCGGGAGAGGGTGTCGCTGCCCCTCGAACCCCGCATGCCCACCGCTACCGCCACGGCTACCCCGGCCACCCCGGTCACTACCACGTTCTGCACCCGAGGAAGCAGACATTGTTGTTGCTGATGTTGCTGTTGCTGTTGCTGTTGCTGTTAGTTATGAGGATAGTAATGATTATGCGTGATTATGATAGTAGTGATGATGGTTATACAGATGTGGATAAGAGTGAGGATAATAGTAAGAAGAACTAGGTAGTATATTGTAGGAAGCACCGAAGGTGGTGGAATGGAATGTGCACGTAATACCACCTACCCACCACACAGCAATCTGGGCTGCCCCACCCTTGGTTCGCGCCTGCTCAAGAATCGAACACCCTTGGTAGGTACCTACCTACATAGGTACTCCAGGAAAATACTTTATGTATATTCACATGCATGAATCTGGGCTTTCAATGAATGCATTCATGTTTCAATTGAATTGAGATCTCCTCTATTATACTCTACGCAAATGTTGTCGGTTTTAGCTTTAGACTTACAGTTCAAGTAAAACTAAGCCTTTTAGCATTCTTTCCAATTTAAGAAACCGATCAGGATCTCATTGGACGCCCTATAGGTGGAGTACTGTTAGTTTGCCATCATGAAGAACCTTATAAGATGCCAAGACAATATGACAGCCCACCTCCCTGTGCTTATTTATATTGAGTAAGTTCTTATTCTACTTTGTATAATCAGTTCATGATCAAAACATAAAGATTAGCCGACACTTATCTCTGATTAAACCGTTCAAGGTTTAGTCGTGCTCAGAGGAAATATTTGATGGGAAGGATTGCGCGCGTTGTCTCGGTAGCGCGTTAGTACAGAAGTTGGGATTTACATGTTTCGTGCAGCGAGGGCAAATAAGACGATCCCAATCTCGATAAGGAAAGCTTCGATGGCGTTAGGCAGCGTATTAAAGCCATAGAATGAACTTCCGAAGACCCTGAGCTCCTCTATTTCCTGGTATATAAGAGGGTCGACGCAATTGGTCGTATAGACACATCCATCCTTCTGGCGCTGCGCTGGTTTGGTCTTGGGGTTGTATAGCGCCATAGTTATGTAGTGCAATAAATATTGGGAGGCAGGAACGCTGGTAATTTTATATAACCTATACCCTAGGTACCCAGTACATGTTGGATCTGGCAATATTTGACAACAGAGTAGGGCTAGGTACATAGGTACATGAAAACCCTTTCTGCTGGCCACCTGCACTCTTCAACCCTGTACTAATACATCAACATCCGCAACAGTCACAGCCATCACAGCACCAACAAAAACAAAAACACCACCACTACCACTATCATCATCATCATATCGTCGTCGTCGTTGTCAGCTTCTTCTTTTTTCAAGATGATGTCACAGATTTCCCGGATGCTGACGAAGGAGGAGGCAGAACGCCGAGAGAAGGTGTTCGTGGCCGTGGAAAAGGCCAAGCCTGTTATGGGGCGGGAAGCCCGGCAGGCCGTTCCGGAAGTGGAACAGAGACTGGTTCGAAGCATGTTGGAGGAAAAGAAACTCCCACTTGTTTCTTCGGCCTACCTAAACTGGAGGGTCGATGAGACTCTCTGGCGATTGGGTACGAACCACATTAACCTCTGATATACGCGTATTTACACGACTAACATGAATCCGTCATAGGCAGAGACCTGGCCGACTTCCCCTTCCGTCCAGCCCCACGAACCTATGGGGTTCCCTATAGTGCATTGTATGCGAAGGCCTATTTCGAGGCATATCCTCCAGAGGAGGAAAAGAAGGCGAAGGAGAACAAGGAGGCCAAGGAGGCCAAGGAGGCCCGGGAGGCGAAAGGGAAGGGGAAAGAGAAGGAGGTAGCCACAGGCACAGGCGAGCCGGAGACACGACAGGTCAAAGGCAACAAATATTACGGGTTTGTCAGGCCTTCTACCCAAGTGGTAGATCCGCTTGACACGACCTCAGGTGAAGTCGTGGGCTTCAAGATCAGGTTCGACGGGGAGCAGAAGGTGGCCCACGCTCCGATCGCGTCCAGGGTCAAGGTCTACCAAGAGCTCGTCGGCAAGAATATGCCGTACCAAGAAGGCTGTGGTCCCTTCCAGGTAGAATGTCCCTTCAGTGCGCTGGGACTAGAGTTTCAGGCATGCTTCGGGTCCGGGGAAAAACTGGACGACGTCTTGATGGCGGCAGCCAAGATCATGGGTGGCGAGTCGCTTGAGGTCTTGGTTTATGCCAAGTACAGGGATCTCCCAAACGGAGATCGTCGAGTTAGTCTGTTCCTAGACTGGCACGAGAAGGTGGATGAGGGGAACCTGTGCTGGCGGCGGACCGTCTACACGGCCTGGTGTGCGCTGCTGAGTTTGTTTAACAGTCAGCTCCAGGGAATCAGGATGAGCCTCGTGGATCACGTCAACAAGTACTACGAGAGGCAGATGAGAGAGCACTTGATGCTCTATTCTTGCATTCATGCAACACTACACGAGAATCGGAGTCGGGAAAAGGCTCGGCGAGAGTCGGTGGAGGGGATGAAGGAGGAGAAAGATCGGGTTGAGGCCGAAATTCTCCTGGAGAAGTTGGAGAGGTTCTCCTATGAGATGGGAGTTCGTAGGGTGGAGACGGATGTAAGCAAGAGGAACAGCATCAAGGAGAAGATTGATGTGTTGCTTGACCTCACCGGAAGCCCTGAGGCCCTTTATCCCATCGGTGAGGATCCTCTGGTTCGTCTATCCGTGGCTAGGCCTACCGCCAAGAAGGTCTTGATCGAACAGGTGCATTCTCTTCTTGACCCTCATCTATATCTAGACTTGCCAACGCGACTAGAGCAATGCATGTCTTTGGTTCAGGATAAGGAAAAGCGTCATTGGGAGAAGCTCTTACCCCTGGAAGTGCGATACAACATTGTTGCAGATGCTATCTTGGATTACGTGAAGGATGGTGTGGATTATGACGGCATTGACTTGATATATCGTACCTTGAAGATTCTCGAGACTTGCACCAAGACGGCGGATTCGGAAGAGGCCAACTCTGGCCTAGGGCTGGATAGGATGGAGCTTGATGAATGATGGGACAGAGGATTCATACCTTATGTGTTTAAGATTTCTTCAAAGAGCTAATGGTAGAATCCAAGAAACGTAAGAGACTTAGCCCACCGTGTTTCTTCTCTTAGCAATTTGATGATGGCACCATTATCAGACACCTCTTTGCTTGAACGCCGTATATGTTTCCACGTAATTGTATCTTTTTTCTTAGTGCTTGATGCAGGTAGTGATCTATTTCTTAGATGATAAAGTTTAGCCAAGTTTCACAACAAGCTACCATCTATAATCCGGGAACCGCTCTTAGATTCGCCGTGGGCGTAGGGCTTCCTGTAGCAGGCCATGAAGGTCTGGAAGATCCAAGCCTAGAGATCTTCATAAAGACCGCAAGTCTTCATACCATGCATGGGCTAATATACTCTCCCCCCTCTCCTTTTAATCCATCACGTATGTACATTCATCTGCACGCCGATTTCGTAAGCTCACGCCAGCTACCGACCATATTGCCGAAGTATCGTGTTGGGTTGAGCTGAACAGCACGCAAACTACCGTTCGATGAAGCCGGCCGTTAAGGAGGTTTCCAAGTATGAATATATCCATGCGGGTTCTCTCTCCATGTGGTTGAATTACAGCTACCGGAGGAAGTCCAAAATGAATTTATCCAGTTTCCGCGAAAAGTCTTAATTCCTGGCCAATCGGACTTTTACAGGTTCCCCTTTTTGGAGTATTCGATTGCCGTGTTGTCTTACCGATTGAAACTCTTCAACACAATTGAAGTCACTTATTATTCATCAACCTCTTCAAGTTGCCTATCATGGGAGGTAGGTCTGTTCTTGGTTTGAAGTATATAAGTGTCCTTCAGAGAGTCGTCTCTTTATAATCATAGACAACTATGCCACACTCTGCAACTTGTTCAGAATCATCCTTCTGCTATCATCTTCCACTAGCGAATTCCGGACTACGCAGATCACTGAAAATGCTTTTCAACGTCTTGCAAGTCATCGCAGCTGTGATGTATCTGCTTGCATCTCCAGCAACAAGCATGAGCCTTCCCAGCCGGCAAACGACAGACCACTCGATGGGCTTCATCGGTTGCTCCATGGGTGAGAATGTCGCCCAAGGTTACGTGGCCGTCGGCGGCAAACGTATGTGGGGTCCGTACGGGACTGGCGCCTTGGTCGTGCAGTCGTGGACGGACAGTAACTCGGCAGCCTGGCAGAAGTTCGACCAGCAGGCTGCGACATACGGGAAACCCAGTGCAGTCTGGGTGCAGATCTGCATCTTTGCCAACCCAGGTGCCACCTACCCCGAGGTCAAGCAGTTGATCGCTAACGCACGTTCCCACGCCGCACCTAACGCGACCATATACATCACCGGCCAGCCCCTGTACGACCCGGGCCAGTCCTGCTTCCTGGCCGGACAGGGCGGCGCTGAGCTGACCGACCGCCTCGCTCAGCAAGCTGCCAACGATACCACGCAGAATGTGCTGTACCCTGGATCATTCATTCTTCACACATCTGAAGTCCAAGACGGCTGCCATGCGAATACTGCTGGGCAGCAGTCTTTGGGCAAACAGGCCGTTGCCTTTTGGGGGTAATGCTGGGGACTGTTGTAGCCTTAGGTGTACGCCTGGCATTGCTACCCCTGACAAACTTCTTGTCTGTAAAGAATTGCACGTGTAAAGAGATACCTCGAGCCTGGTTTTTAGCAACGAATGTAGCTATTGTAGTGGACGGTTCGTTTCATTCCTGTTGGACGTCTTAGTAAAGATGAGTACATTCCGGTAGTTGATTCACTCGTTTCAATGGGAAACATGATGATCGAAGTATTATCGGGTTTCTATTCAATTTAATACATAAAACGTTTTCGCAACTCTTTTAATCCTTGTGAGTCTCTTCAGCTAATCGTCAAGTGGCTAAACGCCCATGTATTCTAGTTGAAATTTTTAAGCCACTTATATTGTGATTTCAATACCGATACTACGGTTCCCAAGCCGGTTAGAATGCAGCCAAGCATTTTCACGTGAGGCACTGTCTAGTAGCATTGCTTACGTTATCGTCACGCAGCTTCTGGAACGTATGACCGGCCGCAGCATGAGGGGGGAGGAAATAAGCGAGGAGCACATCTAACCCCGGCTAGGACTAATAAGAATTCGCGCGCGGAATATGAGTGAGAAACTGGGTATGATTCAAGGGCAAGTACCGAACAAGCGATGAACCGGAGGAATATGGGATATTTCGGTACCGAAGTGATGCGCAAGAGAAGTGAGGTGTTTATTCCATAACGTTTGCAGTGCGGGCCGGCTATTGATTATCAATCCCCAGGACTGCCACGTGGCGACGAGCCGGGTTAGAACCGGATCAGTCTGACTTCAAGTTGTGCCTAGTCAAAAAGGAGGAGAGATTAACATTCTGCAAGCTGCGGTCATTTTTATCGTGCCGAACGAAAAACGGGGTAGCTCAAGGGCGAAAGCAAGATATATGCATGACCGTGATAATCACCAGTTCTACAACATTCTTGTCTACTTTTTAAAATGTCTCACACCATATATTATTTTTAGGGTATGACATATGCTCGGTCTAATTTGGCATTCACGGTTTTCTTACAGTTAAAGTCGGGTGAGAAATTCACAATATTGTAGTGAACAACATGAGAATGGCAAGAAGCTTAGCCGCAATTCCCGATGAGTTTGACAAGCCCCATACCAACCGGAATTTAACCCCACGATTAACTAAGAAGGATAAGATAAGGAGAATTAAAGAAAACTTAGCTATTTCCTTGAGACAGTGAGAAGCCACATAAGTTATTACAGTTACACTCGCGACTCGGCCTAGGCAACTCCATGCCCGCATGTTCGGATCATAGAGATTATACTAATTTAGACTCGTTTCTAATGCATGGGGTGCCTAAAAGATAATGCCGCAATCATGATTTGCCCCGATTATCTCTCAACTAGCGTTGATCTAAGTGTGGGTGGCTATGGGCGGTACCGGTTTGTGGGGGAAGACAGGTTGGACTCTTATCAATTTAGTGATAGGTTGTGATGCTAGTTCATTGAAGTGTGAAACTTTTAGGGAGAGCCAAAAGGGATGCGGGTTCGTGTTCTGGCAGTACACAAGTGACTTATCAGATCCGACTGACGAGAATGAAGCGAAAGTCTAGTCCGTGCATACCTTTAGTATGAAAAGCTCTGCGATACGATATGTTTCACCATCCCTGTGTTAAAGGGCGAATTGTGTATCTACACTAACTGCACATCAGTGTCTTGCCGGCAAGTATATTTGTCAAGGCAGTTAAGCTTGGCAGACTCATATTATGAGCGGACTCGGGTTGTTGACCCCTTCCGATTGATCGCGCCCGTTATACGGAATCGTGCCTAACAGTTGATCGAACAGACGGTGAGCTCGGCGAAAGCAACCATCAAGGTCCGTTCCGAGTTAACCCCCGTCATACTATATCAGGAAAGGTGGTCTAGTCAAGACGTTGGAAGGTGATGTTATTGGCGGACGAAGTGGACCGTCGATTGCAACATCTAGTTTAGCTATGGTAACATCGGCATAGCCGGAAATCTTAATGCCGAGGGGAAAATATGACCTAAGCACTCTAATCCAGAGTTTACATTCATTCCAGCATCTCCCATCGCCCACGAAGCCCTCGGTTTGAAGTGAGTTATAAATACAATATGTATGAATAACAACTATAAGATCTTGGAGGCATCAATTACGAAAAAGGTAGGCTATTTACAGTAGATAAGAGG
Source organism: Xylaria sp. FL0933 (assembly GCA_022578765.1). Taxonomy (NCBI): domain Eukaryota; kingdom Fungi; phylum Ascomycota; class Sordariomycetes; order Xylariales; family Xylariaceae; genus Xylaria; species Xylaria sp. FL0933. Next base: position 69,806 of record MU389828.1, read on the forward strand.
TACGTGCAGCCTGCAACGCAACCTAACGCGGAGCTAATGATACGATATAATGCACTAAGATCATCAGCACTAACGCTGGTGAAAGTATGATAATCAACTGATGAATCAATCACGACTGCTTTTGTGGGCGTGTATTATTCAGCTGGTCATACTTTCAGCTACCTACGATCCGCTTCATATTGCGGTACCCGACAACCCCGTAGCGGGTAGGGAGCGGGTAGCGGGTATCGGTATATGGTCCTCGATCATGGGTTTACCCACAATACAGCAGAACTTCGGCCGAATTGATACGGTCAGAAAAGGGATGGGGGTGGTTATTTTGTAGTTGGTGTATATATAAGGCCAAATGGTCTAGCTAGTCAGTCAAATCTTATCGAAACATCATCACTATCGCCACTCAACCCCAATATTTGACTTACTTACATCAAACAACTGTCTTTCAAACATATTATCACCATCATCTAAGCCGATCTTATAGAAAATGACTGTCGATATGCCGTCTCAGAAGCGCCGTTACTGGCTGCTCACTATGCCTCGTACTGCTTCAAACATGCTAGTTCGTGTCTTGAACTTAGACGAGCAAGGAGTGAGACCTGCTTTCAATGGGGGGTACTTCTTCTTCCCAAGCATGCTTACCAAAATGAGTCTATTCAATAAACAATCGGCATGGACGCCTGAGGAACGCCTCAAGGTGCGAGAGGCCGATCAGAAGTCTTTCGATGCGTTACAAGATTATCTTGAAGCTGCTGAAGAGAGTGGCGAGACAATCTTCGTCAAGGAGCATGTATCTTTTTTGAACGACGCATATTATGAGGAGGAATACATGCACGGCTCTGTGCCTGGGGAGGATGGTCCACCTACTCCGTTACCAGCACGGGGATTCTCCCAGTCGACTCGATCCTCACTTAATCACACTAGCCTACCCGACGAGTTTCTCAAAACCTGGTATCCAACGTTTCTCATCCGTCACCCTGGGTTGATGCTGCCATCGCTCTATCGCACTGCCCAGAAGGACATAGAACTTAACGGCAGTAGGCGCGCAAACAAGGAACCCCTGGAGATTGAGGTCACATTGAAATTTGTCCGATATCTACATGAATTCTACACGAAACACTTTGGCGAAGACAGCCAGTGGCCAATCATTCTTGATGCCGATGATGTCATCGCTACTCCCGAGATCGTCATGAAGTACGCTAAGCTTGTTGGACTTGACCCTGAGAAACTCAAGTTCTCTTGGGAGAAGGCGAGCCAAGAGAAACTTGATCAGATGCAATCTGCCGTCAAGGTAATGCTGAGCTCGATTAATGCTAGCACTGGAGTAGATAAGGGAAAGATGGCTGGAAACTTGGACATTGATGCGGAGGCTGAAAAATGGAGGGCCGAGTTTGGTGAAGAGGGTGGTAGGAAACTTGAAAGATGGGTTCGGAATGCCATGCCTGATTATGAATATCTTCGCGCACGAAGAATGAAATTGGACTAATACAGTTACAGTCCTTTTAGGAGCATGATGACTAACGCTATAAAAGATCTTCAATGTACAAAGAACTATACCCAACTCAATCATCTGGTTATAGAGAAGTGAACAGTTACAATACAAGACACTTGAACGAAGTTTCCGACTAAGATGCCCATTCGTTTCGATTTGAACCTGTATGCTTTCAACTCGTCTCCAATAGACTAGTTGACAAGAACCGTTTCATTTGGAGATGTTAGTTCAATCCCACACCGCCCCAACCACCATGTGGGGATGCTAACTGCCACTAAGCCCTACTTGAATTTACCTCCTGTCAGCCAGGGATGTTAGCAGCCAACGAAATGATACAGAGGGAGATGGTCTTACACTCAAAACGTCTCTTGCAGCCGGTGTTTCTACTAAAGCCCGCAATTGAATGCTGATAGGCGTCAGCGATTTTTGACCTAAATCCTAGTCCCTCTACACAAAACTCATAAACAGTCGAGTCGCAGCCGGGTGTGATAAGTCATCAACTATAGAGCTGACAATAATTGAATGCTTTCAGCCGGAAAAGACCAAATGTAACGTTTTCTGCCGTGGAACTCTCGCTAGTGTAAATTTTCCGAGGTGAGCCTGTCATTAATGAGGCTTAGGGGCCTGTTCAGCAGCAATGATACACAGCTTGCAGCATCTCGGGACAAGAGCCAATCGGATTATCTCCAGGCACACGGGGGTGTTTTAAGCCGTATGTTGTAAAAGATCACCCCCCTCCTCATATTCAAGCCATCCGAAAACAACTGAGAACGAAATCTAGTCTGGCGATGCAATTTAATTCATATTAGAAGCCTTAGAAGTAAGTCTCGAAGTGGTTTGTCCTCTGTCTGCATTGTCGGCGCGTTAAGTGACCCCGCGTAAGTCCAGACATCATGTTCTCGATCTTGCTATACTCGAATAAGGATAGGAACAGTTTGTTATATCAAAACTAGCAAAGATGGCCTCCAACACCGGCAAGATTATCCTCTTCCCATCAATCTGTATGCGTAGTCATCACCCAATGCTTGGGCCAATGAAAGCTGTGCGACTGGCGCAGCGGGAGCGCCTCTATGTGCTGAAGAGGATGACGAGACAGTCTCTAATACGGCGCTGCTGCGTCTGACGCCAATAGATCTCACGGGTCCCCAAAGGAGCAGAAGCTAGGCTGCCTGCGCAGCAAGCTTTGACGGCACGCCTGGACGAGATATACTTGAGGGAGTATGAGCCAAAGCCCTACTGTTTGAATATGCATTACACTCGGCACCGGCTTAGGGCTCATAATCAACGTAGTATCACTCAATAGAAGCGAGAGTGAAGCCTGGTGTCCGATCATATTCAAGCAGCGCCTCACGGCTGCCATTATGGGATAATGCATTCCCTATGTCCAAGCAATGCGTCCTCTGATACCGGCCAGCTTATATGGCACAGTCTGGGAGAGTCGAATATCAGTAATTCACTGCACATTGGAACGTGAATATGTTAAGCATGTTTTGGGATGTAGATGCGCCTCATGGAAGAGCTTCATTGTTAAATACGAAACCAACGCGACATCGAACGGAGTATAGCTATTTGTTATCTGTTAATCATTTATGGAAGATAGGAAGAGATAGAAGAACAGGCTTGTCAATACCTGGAACCAATACTGCTGTCCCGCAAATGGTAGCAGTTACCGAATGCTAAGGCCGAAACAGAATCATCAATGCAACAAAATCATATATCTCCGATACACGCGTTAGCAATCAGCTTGGCTACCAGTCATCATCATCATCATCAATATCATCATCGTCATCGTCCCAATCCCCATCTCTCCCCCCAAAACAATCAGTCAACCTCCTTACTTCTCTTCAGCATCATCAGAGACCGCGCACAAGGTTTCAAGGGCAGCAGAGCTACCAAAGCCACCTCGCTTCAATACTCGAAACGCATCTCCGCGCTTCTCTTTCAAGGCGCTAGCGATCTGGTTCCTATGATACCACAGGTGTAACTTGGCGTAGTGCACCTCGATATCAAAGGTCGAAGCGCGCGAAAGCACGGGTAGTTCGTTGATGGAGACTCTTCGAATCCGGCTTGATGTTGTTGATGCTGTTGATGTCTTTGAGTTCTGCGGAGGTCGCTGCTTGGTTCGCTCATGTTCTTAGGTTCGAAATGGGGTTATGCGGTGATTAGGACTGTTTGAAGCGTTATAGATTCAGGGATTACTGTGTTTCACAAATTTGAGCGATGAAGATATAAGATGAAAGCGAGAGGCATAAGGCCAGTTGCTTCATTGTTAATGAAGAGGAGTTGTTTTGCTGTATGCCTTTGAATAATAATTTTGTTTTTGGTAATGAATAGTGCTTCGAGGGAATCCCGAGTGCTTCGAGATATGAAAAACAAGTTCTCAGGGCTACAAGTCTAGTCTATTCAGGGCTTGGTACAGTGAAAGACATATGTGTGGTGTGATGACTACACCTTGATACCGACACAGCTATAATTGGGTTATAGTAATATGGTGACAAAGTTAACTGAAGATTGCTAATCTTCTCTAATAACACACAGATAGATGTGGTCTTCTCGTTATTAATACTAGAACTTCTATTCGCCTTGCGGCGCACGTGGCGGAAATCCGAAACAGCAGCCCTCTTTCAACCCTTGTCTAGAAAGCTCCTTTGTTCATATAGAAAGATGCAGCACAATGAATTCTTCAATCAGTTTAGCACACGGACAACTTCAGCGCGAAGCATCCACTAATACCCTTCCTCCCAAATATCTTTCCGATATCCTTCCGTCAGCCGCTCATCCGGTCCGTAAACCTCCTGCCACCCGACGAACCCACGATCAAGCACATAAACCTTCTGCGTCTTCTTAGCGTCCCCAGCAGCTTCCTTCTCGCGTAGATAACGCAAAGCGGCGCTGGGCCCACGCTGCTGACTCAGAGCACAGTGGAACACGACTGTGTCTTTATCCGCGAGCTTGCGCATGAGGGTTGGCATGGTGGCGTCTAGACTCTGGGTTGGAAAATGCATCGAATTGCGGATGTGTCCGCCGATGTGATCTGTAGTAAAAATCAATCGTCAGTATATATTCAGACTTGATGTTATATATCAGATGTTGAGGCTCGACTTGTGAGGCGTGGTGAAAATAAAATGAAATGAGATAGTGTAGCGAATGAGAGAGATGATTCATGTTGGGGGTAAAAAATGAAACAATAAAAACAATGAAGATACTTACCATCATCCCGAACATCCACCACAGCAAGCTTACTCTCCCCGCCAGCGGCATTAGCAGCGAGGAGCATATCTGCAAGCTTAGGCGCAGTGATGCGCTCCAAGCTTGAGAGTGTGATGAGAGACATGGCCGAATCACACAATTCAACCTTCAGTCAGTCCTTCAGTCAGTCGAAATCAGCCTGTCAGAGAAGACTGAGCTGAGAAATGCTAGACAATCGTGTTAAAGGACCGAGGTAGTGAGCTAAGCGAGGAGTTGTAGTAGAACTCTCGAAGGAACTCGGATGACGTCGTAATGCGGCTTGGTAGCTTTTTCACGTTGTAGTTCTCTTGTCCGATCAGAAGAAATTGAAATTAAATAGATTGAATTTTTCGAGTTTAATCTGAGGCGAATACGTCGAGTTTTAAATATGTGTTATGAAAGCCGGATTGTGAGTGAATACAAAGGCTATGTTGGAACTTCCATTGTATTGGCGACAAAATGGAGCACCCCATTGACGTGAATAATGCGCCTCTGTCCATTTCTTACGTACGTTAGATGCATAAAGTAGCTACCCGATACTTGCATGATATCAATCGGGAGCTACAGACCATCTTGAAAGACGTAGATGCGCAAAGGGTCTACCCATGAACGGGAAAAAGAACTATGCTATCAGAGAAAGTGGTGAGAGAGTAGGTATGATACGATAATTCCCATTTAACCCCTAGCCACGCTTGCCATGAGCTTCTCTAGATTCTAATGGTATAAGTAATACAATAGCAACAATACAGTCAGAAACATCCGAGCCAACGCCTCTTAACACCTTGCCCCACGTCGCATGACATTTTAAGGCCACATGCCATCCCACATGAACAGCCAGCCTCCCCAGTACCGATCGAATTTTCCCGTAATATGAGATATCCCATCTCCTTCTGTACCCGTCTTATACGGCCGCGTATACAGTCCCCCGGTCTTAAGATGTCGCTTCATAGCTAGATGTATCGAGAAGCTACTAGGTTGAACGCCGAGGAAGAACTCGCTTCCTAATAAGACCACATAGTCGATCAGGGCCTGCTGATCCCAGCTGTAAGCCTCTAGCTCGTCTAATTCGGCGTCGGATAGTAGATCTGTCTTGGTGACGACCTTCATCTGCGCCATCTCGATGGCCGCGTCTATAAATTTGTCGGCTTCGGTCAAATTACCGGTCGCAAGATAAGCTGTCTGATATCCTCGCTTCTGTGCCTGTCTCAGATAGGCTTCCGACTGCGTGTCGAAGTCCGGCCAGAAACCCAAGGCGTCGCTCTCGGTTCGTAGATGAATGCCGAGAAAGGCACCGTCTTTGGCCCCGTCGGCCCGTGCAAATGCTTGCATCTTCTCTAGCGTCTTCTTCCCCAATTGTAGAAACTTGTCGTTGAGCTTCAAGATCCCACCAAAGGTTGCCGCCATCTCTGGCCCGTCACGGTAGATCGGCCAATCGAAAAGCACACCCCAGTTAAAGCGGATGAGGCGTGGATTTTCTTTTGTCGGTGGAGCACCGTGCTTCTCGTTATCAAGCCACTTTCGGAAAGTCTGACCAAAGCGATCGGTATGTTTGTTGGGGTCGAGGGGGTCACAGCCGTCGCGGTTTCCAAGGTCTTTGGGTGTGATGCTGCTGATCTTGGGAGTCTCGCCGACGCCGGGTATGTCCTTCACATCGTCATAAAGGGTGATCTGGGGACAATTCGTGTTGAAGGCGTCGCGGAAGTGCTGCTCGTCGAACATGTAGGAGAATGGGAGGAATTCGGTGAAGAGGTCGGCCAGGTCCTTCTCGCTACGCTTGCGGATCTTGGGGATGGTGAGTCCCGTGGCGCCGGCCTCAAGCGCATAGCGTAGACATGTTTGGATGTAGTTCCGTATGTTCCCAATACCTCCCGAATTATTGTCGCATATGTAGACTAACCCCTCGACCCATGTAGCCTCGTCACAGACGCGCTTCAGAGGCCAGCCGACGAAAGGTGCATCTGGTTGGGATAGGTCGACGTCATTTCCAGGGCCCGATGGTAAATACGGCGGAGTCGACAAGGACTGTTGTTTTTGTTCTTGGGTCGCTGGTGGATGTTTCGTCGCGGATGAGGATGATAATGCCGAGGAAGACAATTCGGGTGAAGCTTCTGACGGCGATTGGGGTGACGCGGACGACGAGGCCGGGGACGAGGAGGGTGAAGATGACGATTTGGACTCGAACCAGTCGACGGACGGGTAAGGATAGGAGCGGGTATTAGGTAGTCGAAAGGTCCATACTACAATGAGCAGGACGATACATAGCGTCGGGAGGAAGATGTTTCGTCGAGGCATGAAGCCTGGGAGGGAATTCAGATAGCCATTATGTGGCATGACGGAAGAAGTAAAAAAGGAAGCGCGCGATATGACAAGTTGCACTAAAATCTGATGGCAGAGCTGCCGCTGCTGCTGCACTTTGCTCGATTTGGGTTTAGCTCAGCACCAGCACCAGCCTCTACCCTGTCACTGTCAGTGCTGTAATCATGGGCTAGTTATCCCCTGTCTGTTGTCGTTGGTGTTGTAGTTAGTCCTGTATAACAACAACATGAAATGTTTAAAAGATTGATATCGATGGTGAAGAGGAAAAATGCTGTGACCACTTTGTATGATGGTGGGAGAGATGACGGATCAGAAGGTAACCGTGAAGGTTGGCAGCAGCTGGTTATGGGGTATTAATATGCCAACAACCACATACGTAAGTACCTTTCCGATGGCAACCTCAATGTTTCTTCTTCTCCCTTTAATGTATTCAACCCCTTTCCCTTTTTTTTATTTTCATTTCCGATTTTACTTAATCGGCATTATATATGTAAGAATATGCAGGTTTGACTGACATCTGTTCATCCAAACCAAGTACATCAATCGGCATGCCAAGTCAATCACTAAAGTACCATCCCTGAGTACCGAGATGCCGGAACTCTACCGGGTACTACATATTTACATCACGGATGCCTAAGGCAGCGAGCAGTATTTCGTCTGAATCTTGCGCTACAAGATAGCTGATCTCGTATATAATATATATCATCTACGTACCCGTCATTGAAGAGGTTAATACCTGAACGGGGAGAAGAAGCAGGGCCAACGGAATGTGCTGTACCTGTACCTATACCTACTATGAGAGACATCAATAAAACGTCCCGGCCTTCTTCCTACATAGTAGTTAATATACCCGAGACACTGATGCAGTGGTATCCGGTACATTACAATCAAGACATAGTCGACTTGGCCCGTTAGGGACAGATTTCCATTAGAAGTCGCCGGTGTTCGCCTTTCATATCTAGGTATGTATGTCGGTAACCACTGATGTCTCTGATAGTCTCACCATCTCACATCGTCGCATGCAATTGAGATACTGTTAAAGCTGCTGAGCATAACAGTACGAATAATACGTGTTTGATTCGGGGTATCCTATATATTCATTGCAGTAGGCGTGTCTATCTATGTGCTGTGGTTCCGCTATGTTAAATGTATCAAGACCAACCTTTCTATTATTCAACTCCGCCCATGCAACTACTCCTATACATTAAACATTTAATATTTGTAGTACGACATTCCGGACCGCTTCAATGCTGATCCATCGTCATTGTGCGCTCCATTCGTTTTCATTCGGGTTTATACGGTTTCTTTCGTGGCAGGCTGAACAAGAGCATCAGCAGCAGCTTTCTGATGCGCTCTCTCCTTTCGTCGCTGGGCCTTGGCAGCCCTGCGCTCGATCCTCTCCTGTTCCTCGCGCAGAGCCTTGATAGCAGGACTCTTGGCGCGGATTTTGTCACCGTAACGCCAAAATACGAATGGGATAGGAATCAAAATTACTTCGAGTAATCCCAGGAAAGTACCGGCCCACGGTGGCGTGAGAGTCTCGTATAGCTTGGGGCCGGCCAAGGGCAATAAGCCGCCCAGTAGGGAACGGGTCACGGCGTTGCCGGCCAGTGCCGAGGCGGCATAGATGCCGTAAGCACCAGCCAGGTAGTTGGATCCGTAAATAAAGGTAAAAGCATTGCCAATCCCGAACGGAATTCCAAAGGCGATAGAGACGGCCCAATGTGTCGGGGGCAAGGAGGTCCAGGCAAAGACGAGCTGGCCTATAGGCGTTAGAATGGAGCCAATGGCAAGAATACGCGCAGTGGCCTCCGGAGGTCTGCGCCCTGTTTCTGGGTCTACGGGGTGGTTTTGGATAATTCGACGCCAGATAGGTTCGCCAGCGATTCCTATTGTCGTACCGATACCGATTCCCACGAAGGATAGACCCGTAAGACCTGACGACCAGCCGCGATGCTGGCTAAAGACGATCGGATATGCTACGAAGCACAGATAGAGAATTCCGTATACGACAGAGATCCTAGATTCATGTTAGTGGAGCTTTTCTTGTGTAAGTCCAGCAGAAGAAAAACTTACCATAGGTTGAAAAACCATAAGATAGGCTCGGTCGCGAAGAGGATGAAAGGTCGGGTAAGGTTTAGTTTGATGATCGCGGATGGCGAGAGGTTTAAATCGTAACGAGTCCACCACCGATCATCCCCTGTCTCTTTGCGCATTCGTGCCGCTTTCGCCTTTAAAATAGCTGGAGCATATGTTTCCTTCGTAAACAACATGGCAACCGAAGCGGCACCAGCAAGTATTAAGACAAGCCATTCATCCCACCTCCATCCGAGATACTGGTAGACGAAGCCACCAATGACAGGGCCGGTGACAGGACCATTCAGAGGTGCGATCGACCACAGTGATAGCACCAGCGCACGAGTTTCCTCAGTTGAGATATCGACAACCGTCCCAGCACTGTTCGCAATTAGGGCGGCACCGAATAAAGCACTGAAAATCATTAGCTTTTTATTATTGTTTCGAGAGGGAATGATATGCTGACGCACCCGAAGAATCGTACGACCAGGATTTCGGTGAGGGACGTTGCGAGACATGCCGGCAGGATCAGAAGAGTAAATATGGTCATGCAAACAAGATACACCGGTTTGCGCCCATATAACTCGCTAATGGGTGCCCAAACGAGAGACCCAAGACCTAATCCTATAAGATACGTTGTAACACCAAGCGTCGCAATAGTCTCGTTCGGAACATCAAACTCCTCGATTAAGCCTGGTATGGAGGACGTATAGGTTGTACTGTAAAGGACGACTATCCATGTCGAGTAACTGATCGCAAAAGTCGTCCACGCCCGAAACCACAACGGCCACGTCCTGGGGTTGTCGTCTTCTCCAAAATCGACCTCGAACTCGGCTGGCCGTGTTATTGAACTGCCTACGCTCGTGGCTGTCTGGATTTGCATTACCTCCTGGAGGGCTGGTGAAATAGAATGATCCAAGGGTTCCAAGGCGATACTGTCTTCTGAAACGCGGCCGACTGAGCTGGAATCACTGCCATGACTGCTGGTATCTTCGGCCGTGTTTGACTCTTTGCTTTCTGCACGGTTATGCTTCTCTGTGAACTCCTTCGTCTCGCTGTCTTCGACCCGGGTCACCTTCTCTAAATCCCCTGACTCGGCCATCGTGGTGTAAGCCACACCGGAAAGCACAGCTAACAATCTCCAGTACAGTAAACCATATATCCCTGATGAAGGAACTGCGGGAAGTCTTTTAGCCACTCCACTGATTTAGTTGGCTTGAAAGAGATACAGCTTAACTGGTCTGGAGAACTGACTCAGAGCGAAAAGACAGAACTGCGGATAGCTAGCTAGCAGTCGTTATGAAAGGGAAAAACTGGGAGCAGTGTACATCTTTAACGAGAGCACGCCTTGTGGGGTATTAACACCCTGCTTAGTAAAAGAACTTGTCAAGGATCTGTTAGGATCTGTTGCCGTCAACCCTGCTAGCATTACGCACTGCCCACTTCCGTATACACTCTTGATTGCCCTTTGATACTCTTCCAACTAGACCTTGGCGGAGATAAGATGGCTAACTCCCTCGGCATTAAGGCAGAGTCCTACTAGAAATATGTATCGGCCGCCAGCTCTGCTGTGATTCTGAGACGTAATACAGGGACAGTGAGTATGGCATACGATTGAATCTCACTCGAGATGCTGTGGATAGACCATTAGTACACTAGTCAGATTGGCTTTAAAATCGCCATCTCTTCCAGGAGTCAGAGCGGATCTTGTCATACGAGTCATTGCGGCCCAACCTATTATACTAGAAGGATAAGGCAATGAGCCGAAATTGTCGATTCTATTGCCTGTATCGGTGCGTGTCTCCTAATCTTAGCTTCGCGCTTCGGCATTTACACGGTACTCCGAGAACCGGCGGCTTTATTGATCAGTGATCAGTGATCAGCCATAACGGTACACCATCAAGGCTGTGCACTTCTTGTGTCTCATAACTTTGCTATTGATTGAAAGATACGCAGTCCTGATGGAATTACCTTACGTTGAGAAGTTCGCTGCCTTCTTGTTGCTACGAAGTAACGGTGAAGCTTGGCGATAAAATTTGAGGTGCGGTGGGGTTTGAGGTCGTACTGAAGATTTCTTGTAGCCTATCTAGCTTTGGCAGTACCCCACCAAGCTGGCTTTGAACCTCGGGATGTGGATAGCGACGGAAGGGTACGAGAATGAAATGAAACGTTAGTTCCAACAAGAATATACTTTTACATATCTAAAGATGATCCATTAATAGCCGTCTCCCAGATCATGCACAACTCATTCTTAGCTTAACAGACTATGGATAGATTTCCCGGCTACAGTACTATAGATAATTCTACCGCGAGAACACTCAATTCACAGGTGTTGGTACCGTCAAGCTGGGTCATTCCGCTTCTGTGTATCTAGGATGACTTGCTTACCCGTGCCCTCGGCCCGTATGTTTTGACCTTGGATGCACCAGCGTCATGCAGGTCAGTGCCAGGATCTGATATGTATACCACTAATACACGTGTTTTACCAGAACGGGAAACCCAGACTCCAACTAGTGCGCTGATAATAAGCTTACGGCCGATATTAGCACTATAATCTCATCGTCTCGAATTTTCGGCGATAACATCCCAGCGCTCCCAGTTAAGATTACAAGGTTAATGGCTGTAACACCGCCGCTTGCTACCACGGCCACCCGTCTACGGAAAGCTCCTGGCTTATATTTCTAGCTTTGTTTCCGCACCGCTCCGCGGATAGCCGAGCGCATACTTGGAGGTTTTTATTCCGCAACAGGTTAGCATAGCGCGTAGGGCACTTGGCAGAGCCCCTATATAAGGGGCTTTGCCACGCGCCCTACGCGCCTGGGTTTTTTTTCTGTTACCTTATTTTTTTTACCTACGAAAATAAGTTTTTAGTGGTAGTTAAAAGGTTTTTTAGCTAGCTTACCTAAAAAGCTTAAGTATAACACTTAGTTACTTAGTAGGCTTTTTTTTTTTTTTTAAAAAAAATAAACAATATTTAAGCATAAATTTAAATAACTTTAAGTTTTAGCTAATACTTAGCCGGCTTAATAAAAATATATTAAGTTTATAGCTAATAATTAACTTTAATTAAGCGTAAACGTTAGTTAAGCTTTATAATGTTTATGTTTTTTTAATATACGCGTTTAAAACCTTGTTTATTTATTATATTAAATAAATAATTACGGCTTATTATTTATATAAATACTATAAAGTGTATAATATAATAATTATATAATTAATAGTATAACTAAAACTAATTAATATATAGCTTATATATTATAAAGAGAAGTGGCTTAAAAAAAAGCTAAGTGCGCGCTGCGCTTTTTATATTTGTTTATTTTATTATCGCCGGTTGCACGCTTGTTATAAACCTTATATATACTTATAAAGTATATATAATATACGCGGGGGTTTTTAATTTATAGATAATAATAAAACTAATAGCTGTTAGTTTATAAAAAAGGTTTTTAAGGTACTTTTACTATTATACTAAGTGCGCGTTAAATATAATAGTTATTATATTAAATATTAAAATAAAATATAATATAAAATTAATAGCTAAAAAATAAAACTAAAAAAATAATTAAATATAAAAAATTATAATTATTATATAAATATAAAAAATAAGCTGTTTTTAGCGTAATAATCTAAGATTAATAAAATTATTGTCGACAGCATTAATTTTAAAACCGACAAAATTAATATTAACAATATTAATTTAAATTAAATTAATAAAATTAATATTAACCGGAGCAATAAAATTATACTAAGCTTTTATATATAATAAATAAAGCGTGCAACTAATAATAACAAAATAAATAAATATAAAAAACGTAGCGCGCACTTAGCTTTTTTTTAAGCCATTTTTTTTTATAATATTATTTTTCTCCTTTTTTTATTATTATTTTAATAATAAAATAAGTTTTTTTTTTTTTTTTTTATATATATTTTTATAATAATATTATATTAAATAAAAAAATATTTTTTTAAATTTATTTTTTAATATAAAGCTGCTAAATATATTTGTTTTTTTTATAATATTTTTTTTATAAGCTTATTATTATAACTTTTAAGTATTTTTATTATAAACGTTATAATTTTTTTTATAAAACTTTTTTTATTAATTTTTAAAAGTACGCGTTTTATATTTAATTAAAATAATTAAACTATAATATATAAGGCTTTTTCTCGGAGTAACTATAAAAAATAACTTATTATTATTTTAAGCTAAAAAAAAAATTTAATTTAGTAATAAAAAAAAAAAAAAAGCAAAAAAAAAAACTTATTATTTTTAAATATAAAAAAAATTATAGCATAATAAAATATTATAAGCTATTGTTTATAATATTAATAATATAAATAAATTAAATAAACTAAAGCAAATAAAAAAAAAAAAATAAATATAATATATATAAAAAAGTTTAATTATAAAAAACAAATAAACGTGCTAAAATTATTTCTATAATAAATTAAATAATATTAAACGTTAATTAAAAAGTTAACCTTGTATTTTTAATTTAAACTAATTAAAGTATTAGCAGTAAAATTAATTTATAATAGTCGCAGCAGTTTTTAAATATTTTTTAAGTTTTTAAATATTATTAGCGTGTAAATATTTTTTTTATTTAATAAAATATTTAATATTATTATTATTTTAATAAAAATTTAATACTTTTTTAATTTTATAAATATTTTAATTAGTTTTTATTTTAAATTATATTTTAATAAATGTACTTTTTAGCGCTAGTTTAAATAATAAAATATAAAAAATAAAATAAATTTATATATTTTTTAATAATAATAATTTATAGTTAATTAATAAAATAATTTTTTTAAT